>AFQZ01001120.1:0-16531 GCA_000222935.2 Aciculosporium take MAFF-241224
GACGACGAGACGAGAGAGAGAGAGAGAGAGAGAGAGAGAGAGAGAGAGAGGGGGCCCACCAGGTTATACATAAAGGCGGCGCCGTGCGCAAAAATGGCATTGTTATAAGTGTACTGCACCAGGTTCGTGTCCTTGCAGTCGTGGTCGATGTTGCCGCCGTCGTAAATGGCGTACGTGTCGGGGTCGATGAAGCCAATCTTTTCGACCCAATCCCACGTCTTTTCGGCCCAGTCGACGTACGAGGTGTCGCCGGTGTAGCGGGCGAGGCGGGCGGCGAGGTCAAAGAAGCAGCCATTGGCGATGCCTTGTTGCTCTTGTTAGTCTTTTACATATATATGTGTGTGTTTGTGTGTGTGTGTGTGTTTAATGTACATGTAGTAAAAGGAGAAGGGGACTGAAACCCACTATTCTTGTACCCATACCCGCTATTCGTCAAGGGAATCTGCCAGCGCAAGCCTCCCCCGCACGTCTCATCGTGCCGCTGCGGACTCGCCTGGGTGCGAAAGACGGTCTGGGCCAGGGCCAGCCAGCCGGGCTGGTCGGGCGGCGGGTCGGGAAACCTTGTCTCGGCGGCCGAGAGGGCGGCCATGGCCCAGAAGGCCTGGTCGTCGTTGCCGAGCGAGGCGGTAACGTTGCGCGGCATGTAGTCGCGGCCCTCGCCGACCTGGAACTGCAGGGCCTGCGTGATGATGCCGTTGTACGAGGCGTCGCCCGTGGCGGCCCAGTAGTCGATGAGGGTTCCCCACATGGCGCCGCCCTCCCACCAGTAGTAGTCGCCGTGCGGGGGCGGCCCGGGGAGAATCCCGGGGGTGCCGCCCGATAGGTTGCCCTTGTAGTACTGGAGCATGTCCCAGGCGAGGATCGAGGCCGAGTGTTTGATGGCATCTGTATTATGCGCGGATGGGAGTTAGAAATGGGTTTCGGTTCGTGTTTTTTTTGGGGGGGTTTTTTTAAAAGGGGCGGATGAAACATGAGAAAGAAAATGCATGACTGCAGCATGACGAACCATTCGACTCGAGCGAAAACACAGGCGACGCCGCCACGACAAGCCCAGCGCTCGACAGCAGCACCGTTGCGAACAGGTACCACTTCATGTCCAAAATCGGGTTCTGCAAAAAATCTTTTTCCTTTTTCAAAACTTGCAGGCCTTGCGGTTTGGGGTGGTACAGCCAGCCGTTGATGAGCGACAAGAGACAAGTACGCTCATCTCAATAATGTGAAATCTGTCATGTCATCCGACGAAAACAAAAATAAAACATGGTAGACAGAAAAGAAAAGAATCAGGGCGAGCAAGAAGATGGCGGTTCGAAAATAACAAGGACATTTTGCTTTTAACAATCACCAGTCTCCACGTTGTCCCAGCGTTTTGTGTTTTTCGACTTGTCCACGGTACTTGTTCATCTCCGACGAGACTGGCGGTTGGTGGCGGCAACGGTCCAGATGTTTGCTTGCTGATGGGCAGGGCGTCGGAGCTTAATGGCCTGCCGAGAGACTGAGACGTCCACAATTGGAGAGCGGCTGGGCAGAGTTTGGGCCGGACCAAACTATGTGAAATGCAGGTCGATGGGTCATGTCCGGGCGACGGCACAAGAGCACGCCTGTCGCTTCATCTAGACCGGACGACATTCTTTGCCCCGACCACCTGCGCAATCGGTTTCCCAGCCAGCAGAGAGTAGCCATTGCTGGGCGAGGCGATGCGTGCGAGCCAGGCAGCAAGTAGACTCGTGAAGCGTCGTTGACGGCGCGACGGGACGGCGCAACGGGACGCTGCCCACCACATGCCCTGCAGGCAGTCGCAGAAACCTGGAGCAGCGGTCGAGATCATGGTGGATGTTGATCATGTCCTGGACGACGAGACTTGTTGTGCATGGTGTTTTGGCGAGGCCTAGCCGCATGCGAGTCTGCACCTTGGCCGAAAATCGAATCTTTGAAGGAATGAAAATATCCGCCAATCCACCGAAAACGCGGACGGACGGAGCGGCCCCCCCCCCGCCACTGGCCAGCCAGTCAAAAGTGGGACGGGCCGTTGAGCTTCTTGGGCGCCTCAGGCTGCTTTCTCGTCGGCAAGGATTGTCTAGACACTCGTTCACATTGCAAGAAAAAGCAGGCATTGGGGCCCCATCCGGGATACGACATGGGAGCTTTGTCTGCAGGCACTTCTTTGTCCACGTTGCTCGGTAAACATGATTCATATTCGCCGGCGCAGCTGACAGTAGTGACGTCACTGCCATGTTGGCGCGTGAAAAATGACAAGATGACGCACGTGGCGTTGTGGCCATGGTGGCGTCTTTTCGAACAGCAGATCTGCAAATCTACCTGCGGGGCCGGCAATGAGCCAGTCAGATGCTGCCACAAAGTACTTGCCATTCTGTCAAGAATTCGCCCATGATCAATGTCGCGCGATCAAATTCTTAACATCTTTGCCCGGTGGTCACCAAGATCGACGATAAGCGCCGATGAACCCCTGCCATTGGCCTCAACGTCAAGAACATCAACCACGTCAGCCGTAGAATCGTCAGCTGAAGCGTCCATTCGAGCTGGCCTTGGTCAACGAGACCATCGGCTGTCCGACCAGCGCTTGAGCTACGTACCGTACCAACTTTGTGCCGACCTTCACGCCCCTGTTCCCATGCGACATGCAACTAGCTTCGTAAACTAGCTGCGCCGAAAACGCCAACCTTGCCGCCCCCTTTTGTTAAAAGTAGAAACGCATCATGACAGCCATTCAAACAAAGTGCGGCCAAAACGGCTCAAGAGCGTGACCGAGTCGGTGCGCGAGCGGGAAACGTTCAAGTATGTCATGGGCATTATTTCTTCGACTTTCCTTTCCCTGACAGGCTTTTTTCTCCATCTTCTAGATACTACTCGGCCTTGCAAAGTGCGGCGACATCCAACGAGAGCGGCCAACCACCGTCAAGCTCCGAGCTCGCCAGGTGTGATGATGCGGTGCCCACGGCCCTGGCCCAAGCTGGTGCCTTCCAGACAGGCACCTATCGATCGCTTATTTCTCTCTTCGATGCCCACTATCAGTACATTGTCACGGAAGCGATACCTTCGTCGCGGCTGGTGCCGTCTTTTAGGAGTGAGAACTTTCAGCAGCCACTCTGGCTGTGCGGCACTTCCATTCCGCGCAGCCATGGTGTGTGCGAGCTCAGTCTTCTTGGCGAGAATGCCAGCGACACGGACGGCGTGGGCGAGTCCGACTTGCCAGAGGACCTCCCTATCACCATTGCAGACGACTTGGTAGCCGATCCTCGATTCAACTCCAAGCCCTATTGCCAACTGGGATCCATGTGCCGCTTTTACGCCGCCGTGCCCATCCGGACAAACCGTGGTATCAACATTGGTATCTACTGCGTCATCAATATAACGCCAGGGAAATCCTGGACCGAGGAGAATGCCCAGACCCTGCGCGACATTTCACGGGTCATCATGGATTATCTCGAGTCCAGACGGCTGGGAGAGCTGCACAGGCGAAACATGCGCATGAATAGAGGCTTGGGTTCATTCATCGAGGGCAAATCCACCTTGTCTGGCTGGCAATCTGGTCCTTATGAAGCTGCCTTTGTTGATAAACCCGCCGTCGAGGGAGCGCTTAATGCGAAACAGCAAGCCGAGGAGGGGGTGGAAACCGTAACCGAAGAAACTGAACCACTCACGGCGTCGACTTCGCAATGCTCATCACCGGAGCCGGGGCCGGACAACGAAGCACCCTCAACGACGGCTTCAAAATGTTGCAGTCATGGCCAACGGGCTGCCAGCGACGGCGATGGCATCACGGACTGTGAAAGTTCGACTAGTGTCTTTTCCAAAGCGGCCAACATTATCCGCGAATCAACAGAGGTCGAAGGCTGTGTGTTTCTGGATGCTACCATGGAGGGCTACCGGTCGCCGTCGTCGCAGACGAGTGCTGGATTCAATCAAGACAAAACCCTGCCCGCGACAAGCAGCAGTGATGAGAGCTCGGATCACGGGCCTGCCGCCGAGCCCTGACAGTTTTGTGCCGACCTCGGTTATTCCACTTCAGTCATGTCAAGCATCGATGGAGACGAATCCAAGCAGCTTGCCAGCGCCCTGCCACAAAGGTTTCTGTCCAAGCTGCTCAAGATATATCCGCAGGGAAAAGTCTTCAACTTTGGTGCCGATGGTGTGCTCCTGACCTCGGATTCGTCTGAAGACGATGGGAAATTTATCCTCGCCCGACTCCGTTGGCGCGAAGTCGGCATCTGAATCCGTCGAGGCGTTTGACAAGACGGCCCATGCCGGTGCACGGGTCAAAACGCCCAAGAAGCCGTGGGCGCGCCACCGCGAGGGCGCTATCTTGTTGAAGGCCTTTCCTGGAGCTCGGAGTGTGGCATTGACACCCGTGTGGGATGCGAGAAGAGATCGATGGTACGCCGGCGGCTTCATCTTTACCAACATTCCCACACGGAGTTTCACCGTCGAGGGCGAACTCAGCTACCTGAGGGCCTTTGGAATACTCACCATGGCCGAGGTTTTACGCGCCAGCGACATGCAGAGTGACAAGGCCAAGTCTGATATTCCGGGATCGCTTCCACACGAACTTCGGTCTCCCTTGCACGGCATCGTGCTGAGCGCCGAGCTATTGAGCGACACGAAGCTGAGCGTCTTTCAGGGCAACGCCGCCCACGCGATCGACGTGTGTTCTCGCGCGCTTCTCGATGCGGCAGACCATCTGCTCGACTATTCCAAGATGAACAGCTTCCAGTGCAAGAATAGCAGATGCAGGCCCACGGGACAGCAGAAACCTTGACCGGTTGCCGTCATGGACGATACGACGAGAGATTATGGTGAAGAGAACCTGTCGTGCAACACTCGACCGGACCGTCTTCTCCAAGAAGTGGTCGAAAGCGTCTTTGCTGGCTACGCTTTTCAGTTCTTGTCGGTCGCGCAGACGGCTACGGATAGAACGGGACCGACTACTCGCGACCTGAGGGCCAGCCAGCAGTTCTACCCGCTGCAGACCATTGTTCAATACGATGCGACGATGCCACCCTCGTCGAATGGGGGTCCAAGCGACGACTCACGAGAGGTATCGGTCATCTTGTCGATTGATGCTCGCCAGAACTGGTCTTATTTCATCCAATTGGGCGCCATTCGGAGAATCATCATGAGCATCTTTGGCAAGGCCTTGAAATAGACGGCCCGCGGCACCATGGACGTCTCACTGGCGCAAGAAAGACGTTCCATACATGGCGGCAGGAAATAAAATGTTGTCAACTTGACCGTTCGCGATACCGGCAAGGGCACCAGCCGCGCGTTCCTCCAGCACGGCCTCTTTCGGCCGTTTAGCCAGGAAGACTCGCTCACGCCGGGCACGGGTCTCGGCCTCAGTCTCGTGAAGCAGATTGTGTCGCAGCTCCGCGGAGAGGTGTCGATCCACAGCCAAAGCGGCGCGGGGACATCGGTGCCGGTCCTTTTGCCACTGCAGCAGGTTGCGCAGTCACCGGAAAAGGCTCTCCTTGGGTCGGATGGTGATGATGACCAGGTGTTTGAAGATCAGGCGCGCGACCTCAGAGGCTTGCGTATCGGCATGTCGCTGTCTCGCCGCGGGGGTGACAGCAAGGGCATCTCGGACTGGCAAAAGTGCGTGCCCGACATTTGCCGCAAGTGGCTGACGATGGAGATTGTGCCAGACGTGACGAGCACAACGAGGGCGGGTCTCCTGCTGTGGTCGTACGATGCGGTGCCGAGTGTGTCGGAGGACATGCAGGCGCCGGCCAACAATCCCAATGTGGTCTTGTGCCCGAATGCGCTGGTGGCGTACCGCCAGTCGAAGGTGTTTGAGCAGGCGGGGTGTGCTGCCGTGTTTGCGTTTATTTCTCAGCCGTAGGTCTTGTCTCCATCTCTCTCTCTTTTTCTCGCTCTTTCTTTCCGTTCCTTTTTGTGGTTGATAGTCTGCTAACGTCGCTGCTTCTTTCTGCGTCGCAGGATTGGTCCAAGAAAACTGGCCAGAGCCCTGCTCCTTGCCTACACACGCTGGATGAGCGTTTCCGAATCCTCATCAAGTACTGCTGCGGTGCCGCCGTCCGTCTCGCGACCGCTAGGGCCACGCAGGACGCAAAGCTCGTCTACGGCCATGCCGAATGCCCCGGAACGACAGTCTTTGTATTCTCGGAGCACGGTTTCAAGTCCCACAGAGGAGGAGGAGGACGACGACGACGACGATAGATCCGTCTTCTTCCACGCCAAGGACGAACTCCCAGAGAGCCTCCCCAGGCCCGAAGAGTCGCCCTCGGCCGAGGAGGGCCCCGCCCCCGCAACCAAGTTTCTCCTCGTCGACGACAGCCACATCAATCTCCAGGTGCTGGCGACGTACATGAAGAAACTGGGGCTCGAGTACGACACGGCCGTCAATGGCAAGGAGGCAGTCGGTTTGTTTTGCTGCGACGAGGAGGAGAGGCAACCGCGGTATGGCTGCGTGCTGATGGACATTTCCATGCCCGTCATGGACGGGTTCGAGGCGACGCGGTGCATCCGGGCGTATGAGGAGCGTGGGGGCGGGGGGCCCCGGGTTCCGGTAATTGCGCTGTCGGGGTCGGGGTCGGCGTCGGAGGAGGCGCAGCGGGAGGCGGTGGGGAGTGGGATGGACTTGGTGCTTACGAAGCCGGTTGAGTTGAAGGCTTTGGGGAGGATATCGGAGTCGATGGGGGTGCTGGTGGTTTAGCTGTGACGGGATGAAGCGTGGTTTGTGGATGTTTGTTGTATGGCGTTTGGTGTATGGGGTTGGGGTCTGGTTGTTTAGGGGGGGAGGGGGGAGGGTGAAGGGTTGGTGCTTTATTCATTGGCCGAATCTCATGATGGGTTTTTCTCTTTCTTTTCTTTTCCTTTCTTTTCCCTCCCCCCCCCCCCCCCCCTAACACGGTGAGATAGCATGTGGGCAGTGGGGGGTGAGAGCGTATGAGGGTGCGTCTGAGCCTGAGTTGGTGATGGAACGCGTTGGTCGGGCGTATCGTTTTGTATGGACTCGACGTATACGTGGGTCATGGTGTACCAAAAGACTTGTGCGAAATGTGTGTGTGTATGTGTGTGTGTGTGTGTATGTGTGTGTGTGTGTGTATGTGTGTGTGTGTGTGTATGTGTGTGTGTGTATGTATGTGTGTGCGTGTGCGTGCGTGTGCGTGTGCGTGTGTGTCGGAGCTGCAGCGCCACGAGATCAACCATGGCCGGGGGCATCAAGGGAAAAAAAAAACAAATGAATGACGGACGAAGAAGAACTGGCAGCTGGGATGTTGCCCTTGCACAACGAGTCTGTGGGCCAAAGTCGAGCATCCTGCTCTGCAGGGGGCAAGAAACAAAATCAGACCGACACGGCGTGCCAGGCTCCTGCGAACATGACGATGGTCCAGGGCGCGAGCATTTCGTTGTGCTCCCTTCTACCCTCCTCTCCTCTTGTTCCTTCTTTTATTTCCCCTTTTATTTCCTCCATTTCCCCTCATACGCAGCCCGTGACTTTGACGTATCAGTCGGCACGACGGATTCCCTTTACGAACCGGCTAAGCCGCAAACGGAGGCCTGCATGGGCGTAACGCGGCAATCTTGTGCCTCGTCGGCAAGCGGAAACAAGACGAGTGGAAGAAACACGGTGCCGGAAAGGACGGTGCCGGAAAGGACGGTGCCGGAAAGGCAACCTCTACACCTACACAGATGCACGCTGACGGGCGAGACCGCTCATGCGCAACGTCGTCGACCAGCCTCGGTGGATGGCCTGCTTGCGGGCCAGACCGGGGCGAGCTTCCCGGAAGACGAGCCCGGTGGTGTTGAGCTGATGACGCACAGGTGATTTGGGGGAAGAGACCCGGGTCCCGGTCGTCGGAGAATTTGGGGGAAGAGACCCGGGTCCCGGTCGTCGGAGAATTTGGGAGAAGAGACCCGAGTCCCGGTCGTCGGAGATTTTGAAACTTCTGGAATCAGACCTTCTTTCTCGTGGCACGGTAGACAGGCGCACACTGCGCGGGACAGCCCCCTGGGTGGTTTGGCAGTCCGCTCGACTGTCAGATGTGCACGACTTGGAATAGATTGTTTTTTTCTAATTTCCGCAAGGGGCCTGTGTGGGGGAAATGCAGGATTCGTCGGATCATCGTGTTACCAAGTTGGTTTGCAAGACCCCCCGAGAACTGTTGGAAATCAGACACACAGAGGAACACCACCTCCTCTTCCCCTTCAGTCACCGCCGCGAACCCAACCAAGACTTGCATCGTTTCACAATGGCCCGCATGACGGCATGCATCTCGCAAACGCACCCATCTGGCATGCCCCCGGCGATACCCCACGGCTCACCCGCTCGCGCCGTCTCGAACCGGATGCGGAACGCCATCAAGACTCCCGGAAAGAGGACTGGAAACGACCTCTACACGGGACTGGAAACAACCTCTACACAACGAGTCGGGTATCATCCGCCCTTCTCCATCGGGCAGGAACCCGAAAACAACACCACCACCAACGAAACCCTGTCCCCGCCCCTATCTGTTCACTCAATCCATCCGCCACTGCTGTGTCACCTGAACCAACCCCCCCCGACCTCTCCGACTCTCCCTATCGCGTCCTCCCCCCCCCCCCCCCCACGTCAACAGGACCAGGGGAAGCCCCCTCCGGCGCAAAAAAAAAAAAAAAAAAAAAAAAAAACTAACCCGAGATCCTTGCCTCGTCGACAGCTGGTCTGGCACAGGGCTTCAGCAAGCTCCTCTGACGGCTCCTCCTACCACCCGCGAGGCGACGCCAGACGCCCTGCCTGGTCTCTTCCCACCCGCGAGGCGAAGATGCCAGACGCCCTGACTGGTCTCTTCCCCACCCTGAGGCTCAAAACTCGCCTTCGACCACCTGGGCTGTTTTAATCGTGGCCGGAGGAGATCGCTGCCCGAGCAGGTTTCTGTTCCTGTCGGCGGGGTCTCAAGCCACATGCACGAAGGCAGGGACTGTGCAACAAGACTCGCCCAAACGATGAGGGCTTGTGGGCGGAGACTTTTCGTCCGTCCACGGCCTTTTCTTTTTCCTTTCTGCCCTTCTGCTGGCAGTTTTCCTTCCTGTTCACGGTGTCGGGGGGCGTGTCGAGTTACCATTTCCCCATTCGGCTACGCGGTAGATGGGTGCGTCTGGCGACCCGTCTTTCGTGACGGTGGACAGGCGGTCTGTAAATGTCGTCGAGCTGCCACATCTAGCCAAAAGGCTTTGCGGGAGAGGAAAACCCTGGGGGGGCTATTTATACTTGTTCTGCCTCACCTCGGAGGAGTTGTCTGGACGGTTCACCCCGCCGGACAAGCTACATTGTCTGCTTCCTCTGTTCTACACCTCCGCGTCTGTGTCTCGTCTCGTCTGTTGCCTCTTTCCAAGACATGCCCGGAGCGGAGTCCGCCTCGTCGTCTGCCGACGTTCGTGGCTCGAGTCGCGCCCGGGAGACGGCTACGTGCTCTTGTGTGTCGATGCATGCTCCCCGGGGGGGAGTCGAGCACGATGCGGGAGCGGAGCCGGCCGAGCCGGCCGAGGCATCTGGGCAAGCGGCTCTGTCGTCTGCGTACGTATCACCTCTTGGCAGGGGGGGGAAGAGGGCCTTGTTGCTTGAAGACGTCGACCACGACAAGGACCAACGCTGACGGACGCCCACACTCATTTTTGTCACGCAGAAACAGGCCTCGGGCCAGAGACAAAAGGGCCGAAAAGACAGAAAAGGCATCCCCCCCCGCCCGGCTCATGCTCAACCGGTACGTGTACGAGACGCGCCCAGGACGCTTGCCCGTGACGGAGCGGCTGCAGCAGGTGTCCCCTCCAGGGGCGCCGACCACCAACAAGATGGCCGCGGAAGGCCTGGAGCTTCCGTGAACCTAGCACCCCGGTGTGTGGTGCGTAGGGCGTAACAGATACAGCCGACACCTTCTCCTTGGGCCTCGTTGCCGCCTGCGAGGTCGACGGCATCTCATCACTTTGCGTCTCGTCTTCCGACGCCGTCTTTGGACGCGGCGTGGCTCGACGGCAGCGTGCCCTTGATTTCATATAGCTCGACGGGAGGGCTGCGTTGGTCCCACAGGGAGGCCATCTGCTTGTTCTGAATGAATGGGTCGTTGAATTCCGTGCTTGATGTAAATCATCTCGCGTGGCGGAATATGTTCGGGGTTTTTTTTTTTTTTTTTTGTTGAAACGCCAAGCTCGGGGGAAAACAATCATGGCTTCACCATTGACGCAATGGGCAAAATACCCGTGTATCTTCATCTCTCCCGTGCCAGACACTTGCGGCTGCCCAAATTCGTCATCATCATCATCATCATCATCATCATCATCATCATAGGGGCGGGCAAATAACTGATACGCGGCTGCTGGTCGCGTTGACGGGGCCGCTCATGACGATGGACATGTTGTCGAAGCTGCTTCAGTGTTGCTGAGGCGTCGAGGGATGGTCAAGAAGCTGCGGCCCAGGCCGTTTGTGGCTACAAAGTCTTTGACTTTACATATACGTGTTGGGATAGACTGCAGCACATCTGACTTGCATGGCCAGGGGCGGAAGAGGAAACCTTCTCATCGGGGTTGACCATCTTGAGCTTCTACTGGACGGCCGTGGTGCAATAGGGGTAATATGAGCTGCACTTTTGCATCTTGCTTGCTGTCGTGATTTTTTTCACGTGTCAGGCAAAGCTGATGGGTCTCATCTGCGCAGGAACATTGTGACTGTTGTATGTGTCTGTGTAGGGAGCTTGGTTTTTATGATGGAATGAGAAGAAGATGATGATGATGATGATGAAGAAGAATTAAAATAGCAGGAATAAAAAAAACAAGAAGCATAGAAAAATATAATGAATAAAAAGAAGAAGAAGAATTAAACTTGGAGGAATAAGAAAAACAAGAAGCATAGAAAAATATAATAAAGAAAAATAGGAAGAAGAAGAAGAAGAAAATTTAAAGTAAAAGAAAACAAATATAGAAAAAGAAAAAAAAGAAAAAGAAAAAGAAAGAAAGAGAAAGAAAAAGAAAAAGAACGACAAGAGGAAAACAAAGGGGTTAAAAGCATTCACCTACGCATCATCGCCCAAAGCAAAATAAATCAAAAAACATAACTAGCAAAGACGCCTGCGCAAGGTAAAGGGCAATTCTTGCAATGAAACCATCACAGCTTGCTTCCCAGGGCGATAAAAACGACAGTCTTGGCCCTCACGGTGCAGGCAGGAGTTATCCCCCATGCAACTGGAAGCCGCTCTGCACACTCCTCCAGCTCACCCATGACACGCCTTGCCCTCCATTTCCCCATGCAACGGCGTGGCACATCATGGGCAGAACTTGCTGTCCGCTTTTCGTGTCATGCCAGGAATGCTCGGCAGCTGCCCAAGATCTGCATCAGCATACTTCAGCCAAGGTATTCCCAAGAGATATATTTGTAAACGTAGAGGTCGTTGGCTCGCATCCACGACGCTGCTCCAGGGAGAATGACTTGGTTTTCGTCTCCTCTGCCTTTCTATCCTTGGTCTCTGTGTCCCCGGTCTTTATATTCCCACTTTTTACATCCTCGTTTGCTGTCGATCCGCCGACATGTATTCTTACTTTTTTCATCCTCGTTGGCTGTCGATCCGCCGACATGTGTTCTCACTTTTTACATCCTCGTTGGCTGTCGATCCGCCGACATGTGTTCTCACTTTTTACATCCTTATTGGCTGTCGATCCGCCGACATGTGTTCTTGCTTTTTACATCCTCGTTAGCCGTTAATCTGCCGACATATATTCTTACTTTTTATATCCTTGTTAGCCGTTGATCCGCCGACATATGTTCTCACTTTTTACATCCTTGTTGGCCGTCGATCCGCCGACACAGTTTCTGCTTTCGGTCCGACTACTGCCCTTCATCTGAGGAAGCATGCCGACGCCGATTTC
Source organism: Aciculosporium take MAFF-241224 (assembly GCA_000222935.2). Classification (NCBI taxonomy): domain Eukaryota; kingdom Fungi; phylum Ascomycota; class Sordariomycetes; order Hypocreales; family Clavicipitaceae; genus Aciculosporium; species Aciculosporium take. The sequence continues at coordinate 11,872 of AFQZ01001120.1, forward strand.
TCTCTTTCCTTCCGTCTATTTCAGAAAAACAGTAAGAACGGGGTGCTCAAGGAAGAAGAAGATGGAACAAGAAATGAAATAGCGCTGGAAAAAAAAAAGAAAAAAAAAATCAAAACACCGTTCGATACCACGCGCATCCTCCACATATCTGCTTCTTGACAGCCCACGCCTTCTTGCTTTCTCCCACGCCAGGCGTTGAAAAAAACGGCGGGACAGGAAACGACGCATCGGGAGAGCATTCCTCACCAAACCAGGAGGGCCTGCTCGGCCGTCTGCTCCTTCAGCTACCGATGTGCGGCGTCAGCGCGAGGGACGCCTGACCTCCTAGACGCGGCGTCGAAGGCCGCCAGTCCTTCGTCTACCTGGTTGTGAAGCGTCCTGTGGACTTCAACCCGCGAGATGATCTGGAGAGGGGGGAAGGACGGCTCTGGCGTTTGATAGAGACCTTGGTGAGCACGGGCAGCTGGTTGCCGTCGTCCAGACGTCGTAATGATGGGTCAGTGCCGTGTACCTACGCAGTCGATTTTCGCGACGTCTCTGGTCTCTGTCGTCCAGTCTGACGGTGGGGGGAGAGAAGAGAGCGTTTGCTTGTCAACGTCTTTTTTTGGACAAGCAGTCGACGGTCGGATGCCTCGAGGTTCTTCGTACGCGAGTCGCCCTGTTGTGAGATGCAGCAGTGCGTAAATTAGCGGTACGCTTGTAGATGATTTATTTATTCATAACAGCATTGCCAACGTCACGAGAATCATACGGCAAGCAGAGGTGGGCGACCACTTGCTTGGCTCGTCCAGGAGAGCCATGCCTTTGGCCTATTGCGTGACTTTTTTTTCTTTTCTTTTTTTTTTTTTTTTCGACCCGGCATTCTAGATCATCTCGGGCGAAGGGGTGTGTTTTCTGGCATGCGAATCGATTACCCAGGTACCCAATCTCAAGCAAATGAATTCGACACGAGGAGACGCGCCCTCTAACCCAGCAGGCCGACCCTAACCGCCGCGAGCCTTCAACAGTTGGGGGGATGGCCAGCCATCTATCCATCTACCGCACCGGCAGCCAAACATTGGCCCAACAGGGTGGCACCGTCCATGATCATGATGCCCAATCTCGCAAACGAACTACTACGTCGGGTGTGCGTATGTATGTACAGTCTGTACTGCAGTCGGACACCATCCCCTATTCACCTGTGACCCAACAGGCACACCAGCCAGATAATGCTAGTATAAAAAAGACTCTTCCCATTCGCCCGTAACCTAACAAGCACACCAGCCAGATAATGCCAGCATAAAAAAGACTCTTCCTATTTGCCTGTAACCTAACAAGCACACCAGCCAGATGCCGCCAGCATAAAAAAGACTCTTCCAATTCGCCCGTGTCCCAACAGGCACACCAGCCAGATACCGCCAGCATGAAAAAGACTCTTCCAAGTCCCAGTCCATCGGGTTTGCGCCCTCGCAAACACGTAGATGCATCTCCAGACCTGGCACCCAGCAGCAGCACCATGGATCGCATCATGACCTCCCCAGCCAGCCAGCCAGCCAGCCAGCCGGTCAGCACCTTTGACACGGCCAAACAGACAGACAGCCTCGGTGTTGAGGATACGGGCATACAAGGCAAATTGCACAGCACAACCATGGGGATGCGCATCCCCTTTTGACCTGCATGGTTAATTGGTTAATACTCGGCAACAGACGACAGTCCAGAAGGGCCGCTTCCGTTCCATGACAGCACATGAGAAAGGACCACCTCACCGTGTTTTGCACAGGCGTAAATGAGCGAGCGAGACCCCAGCCAGCTCCGACCTCATTCCCCCTCCCCCCTCCCCAAAGACTCTTTTTCGCCACGCCGCCTTTTCGTCTCGTATAGTCATCATCGTCTGCCCTATACCGTCCTTGCCTTGTACGGAATCGTCCTCACCTTGTATGGAATTATCCTTACCTTATACGGAATTGTCCTTACCTTGTACGGAATCGTCCTCGCCTTGTACGAAATCGTCCTTACCTTGTACGAAATCGTCCTTACCTTGTACGGAATCGTCCTCGCCTTGTACGAAATCGTCCTCGCCTTGTACGGAATCATCCTTCCCCTCCCTCCCATTACAAATCGTGCCACCGTAACCGGGAGGAGCACTTCCTCCTCAGTCCACCCCCCCATCCCAAGTGTGTGCTGGTATGTTGAGGTGTCCATGTCATCACCTACATGGTCAGCCTCACATGTCACGTGAGTCTCTGGTGCCTTGCCCTCTTTCCAGCTAGGTAGCTCCTTCCTCCATAGTCCATCACATGTCACGTGGGTCTCTCTCTGGAGCCCCTACCCCTCTTACCGGCTAGGTAGCTCCTTCCTCCATGGTCCATCCCATCACATAGTCCATCACATGGCAGAGACACAAGAAGAAAATAAAGACAGAGAACGAGAAAAAGGAAAAGCAGAAAGACAGAGAACGAAGAAAAGGAAAGCGGAAAGACAAAATGTCAAAGACAGACGGCCGTCAGCCAGCCACTCGGTTTTGCGCGCGCGCGCCGAGAAAGCAAAGGATCCTCGCTCACCGCCTTTTTTTGGCCATTCCCGCTCCGTACACGACGCTAGGCCAAAGAAATCACGAAACAAGAGCATGGGACGGAAAGGAAAAGAAAATAAAATAAAATAAAATAAAATAAAATAAAAGAAGAAAATAAAAGAAGAAAAGAATAAAAAGGCGGATAAATCTAGGATCCCGCCTACTAAACAAGTTTAAAGGACCAAAGAGAAAAAAAAAAAAAAAAAAAGGAATGGAAAAAAGACCGAATGACGAGAAAAAACATGCCACATTGTCCGTCCTCATACCATCCCACAACACCAATGTCCGCTGTCTAGAACGAAAAGACCATGTCCAGAGGGAAGATTCCCCCCCCTGCTGGCATGCAATGACATCACCGACGCTATACAACTCCTGCTATGCGCTAGAACAAGCCTGCCCTGCCAGACAAGTCCATCCAGCATCGCAAAAATACCCCCCCTCCCCCCCCCAAGAAAAGAAAAAGAACAAGAAAGATTACGTAAATGGACAAACACGCCAAAATACATACACGTTGCTGTTCAAGGGAAATCCTGCTGGAACAATACAACACGCACATATACCCATGTGGTCACTGACAAGCACATCCCTTCACCCCCCCCCCTCGACCACCCCCCACCGACCAACAAAATCCGCCTCACATCCCACCGACGCACAACCAGAAAAAGAGGCAATCAATCGGTCAGCGGGCCCGCCGGATCTCTCACCTACAAAACAAACCATTGCGAAAACACTGGACCAAAACACCTTGGGCATCACCGCCCGCCCGCCCGCCCGCAGTCGCACCGGGCCTGTTCCTTTCCTTTCCCCCCCCTTTGCCCACGTCGGATGCGCGGCCCGGTCTCGGAATGAACCCCACGGTGCACGGTGTCGGAGGTTCAGACGAAGGGGGAGAGAGTACAAAAAAAAAAAAAAAAGGGGGGGGGGGGGAGGATATAGGAGTATGGGAATATAGGAATATAGGAATATAGGAAAAAGGAAACATGAAGAAAACCACATAACTGCGCGTGGCCCCCAGACTCCCATCACCGTCACAGCCCGGGGGGGAGACAGCCGAGGATCGGGGCAGGCAACGCACATGTACAACAACACATCAGTTCGCTTGACAAAGAAAAAAGCCTTTTGGAAAACGATACAATACGCTCCTCATCGGCCCTTCCCCCCTCCCCCTTCCTCCATCCCCGATTAAAGAAAAGATGTCACTGGGGAAAGCGCAAAAAGCAAAAGGCGGTGTAGGCAGACTTGGCACGTTCCGCGGTATATCTCGTGCTGCAAAGGGCTCGGCCCCGTCCCAAAAGATTGATTCCCTGAGCGGGTAAGAATTCACAGCCGGAAAGACGCGAGCTTCCAATAATATGTCTCTTTCTATTAACTTGTAAATGGCATCTATTCGTGGACGAGTCATAACTCATCTGCGCCGTGTCCTTGAAACGTCTCGTTGCCTAAAAAAAAGAACAAGAAGAAGAGACATGGGCAAAGCAGTCGCTTTTGGTCATGGCGAGTTCGCCAAGCAAAGGATGATCTGCCCACGTAAATCGAGGAAGAGCACCATCGCGGTGTTACGACGGGATGAATTCCCGTAGCATGGCAATTCATCCCGTCGTGTAGTGCGGCACTGGTCTTGGGGCAGGAAGCGGAGTATTTTCAAGCCTTGGCTTAAATCAACCATTGTGACCAATTTTTCCTGCATGATCTCAGGAAAAAAGAAAAGAAAGGAAAAGAAAAGACCCGGGGGATTGGGTTCCATGTTCAGGCGATCCGGTGGTCCTGCATGCCAGCACATGGCTTCGCATGGCATGGCCTTGCATTGCATTGCATCACCACCCTGCTCCTTGCCTAAACAAGCTAATCGTGGCAGATGCTTTGCACGGCCTGTTCATGCTCCTCCCCACCCCGGGGCTTTACATATTAATCGGTATTGACTTTGTCTTGTGTGAATTCTGTGAAACGATGAGAGAAGAGAAGAGAGAGTCGGGGAGGGGTTGCAGAGGAAAGGAAAGAGAAGAAAAAAAATTCAAGGGAAGAAGGGGAAGAAGGGGAAGAGGGAAGAGGGAAGAGGAGAGGAGAGGAGAGGAGAGGAGAGGAGAGGAGAGGAGAGGAGAGGAGAGGAGA
>AFQZ01001119.1:0-16574 GCA_000222935.2 Aciculosporium take MAFF-241224
AGAGAGAGAGAAAGAAAACAACAAGGCCGTGCCCACAAGACCCCCCCCCCCCCTGACCACCCTTCCCCATCACCCCATCGGAAGACAAAACCCCATGTGCACATACGAACCCGCTCCCATGCCAAGAATCAAAAATAAACCGCCTCGACGAGCACATCAACCACATCCCGCCACCCCACCGACCACCCCCTCACCAGAAAATGCTCCAAGCTCAAGGGCCTTGAGCCCGACGCCGACGCAACCCCCGTCTCGAGATAGGCCTTCTCCGCCCCGGACAGCTCCCTCCGCTCGCTCTCCTTCCACGTCCGCTCCGCCACCTCGCGCGCCTCCCGCAGCACGAGATCCACGTCCTCGGCCTCCCAGAGGTTGCACCGATCGCACTGCGCGCACGGCCGCGGGTCCCCGTCGGGCCGGAAGTGGTCGCAAAAGTGGCGGTAGCCCTCGCCGTCGAGGTCCGCCCGGCAGACGTAGCACATCTTGTACCCGCACGGACACGTCAGCTTGTTGCAGCCCGCGTTCTTGACAAACGACGTGTTGCAGCGGGGGCACACGCGCTTGATGGCCAGGCTCATGGCCTGCTCGACCTGGGTGCGGAGCGCGACGAGCGACGACTCGTGGCACACGTGGATGTCGGCCCAGGACTTGTGGCACGAGAGGCAGGATGTTCGCCCGCAGCGCGGGTTGCGGCACACGAAGCGGAGGCCGCGCCGCCGGCGGCAGTGGCGGTGGACGGCGCACTTCCACTCTGTGGCGAGATGGCGCCCGAGATTCTGGCCGACGCTGATGACGAGGCACACGACGGTTGCCGCGAGCGCCAACGGAGACAGGAGGATGAGTGTCACGGCGAGGAGGGACAGAATCACCAGGTTGGACATGTTGCGGAGCTTGAGGCGCGGTTGGCCTTCGTCCGCGGGCAGATACATGTCGTCGACTTCGGCATAGCTGCAAAAGGGGCAGTGGATGAGCGGTACGTTGGCGGCGGCCAGACTGTGCCCCGCGAGCCGTTGGTCCAGCCGGTGGAGGATATCCGGCCCGGACTTGTCCCGCAAAAGGGCGCGCTGGATCGACTCTGACGAGATGTGCCCGGTGCAGCCGTCGACGGACATGCACTTGAGGGTGCCCGTGTCGGTATTCATGCTGCTCTTCCAGCCTTGGCCAAAGAGGGCCTCGTTGACGGAGCTCTGCACGCAGCGGCAGCACACCAGGTGTCCGTCTTTGCTGCAGCTCGTAAACTCCTCAAAGGCGTAGTCGACGAAGCAGCAGGCGCATTCGTGCGTGGCAGACGCCGCCTCGGCCTCTTCCTTGTTCAGCAACATTGCCAGCCCGCGATCTTTCGCCTCGCTGTCCTCCCGCATGCGATGCTTCAGCGGACGGATAAGCGCATCGTACAGCTCGCGATCCAGCTCGGCGTTTCCCGTCGTCCGAATCGTCGGTATGATGGACCCCTGGCCCGTGGAGCGCCAGACCACGAGCGGGTGGTTCTCGGCCTCGCCCATTGTCAATGGCTTGCGGCGCGTGAAGAGCGACTGGATCGTGAAGCGCCACGACTTGGAGCAAAGCGTCACGAGGGTTCTCCGCGCCTCGAGATAGGCATAGTTTGACTCGGCGAGGACGGCCTTGATGGTCGACCTCGACAGAGGCCGGAACTCGTGCTCTGCGAGATTCCGAACCGCTTGCATGTATTCCTTGCTCCGAAACAGGTCGCTTCGGGGCAGCTCCGTGGCATGCTGCTGCTGATCTTGGTGCTGGTCCATGACCCTCCACCGTCCCTTGACCCAGTCGATTCGGTTCTTGAGCAGCGCATTCGCCACGAGTGCAAGTCGGGACTCGCCGTCAAAGTGCGAGAGCAGCTCCCGGAAGACCTCGATCTGGATGTCGGGGAAGACGACGGCCAGCGCCTCGAGGCTCTTGTTCAGCTCGCGCAGGTTCGGTCGCTCGGGCGGCACGCACGGCAGCTGGGCCTCGTCGTGGATGAACGCGGGCGACAGCTCGTTTTCCTGGCTGGGCTTGGACCGGCTTGCCAAGGTCCTTTCGGAGGAGGATGACGAGAGCAGACCGCTAAACACCATGTTGACGACGGCTCATTTTTCGATGGTTGTGCATTCTGGGGAACGTTGGGCGGCGGAATACGCGCAGGATGCAGGCAGGGCGGCTGGGATGCGGATTCTTTGACCTGGACAGGATTTGTTGGCCTCTGGGGGCGGTTTCGGATGAGATGATGAAAAGTTGTCGACGTCGATGTTCGAGTGACCAGGTCGGTCAAGCCAACCCAAAGCAAAGCGGGCTGTGGGGCGCATCGGCCAGCCAGCTGCACCAGCTGCACAGCAGGGGGCGAACCACCTCTGCCAGCTGTCAGGCTCCTGTCAGGCTCCTGTCAGGCTCGCGTTTTGATGCCGTCACATGTTTTACCAAGAATGGGAGTCCAACACACACGGGGTTGAGCATTGGATGGATGTATCAACATTTGTAGAAACTCAACGTATACGGCGGGATGCGTGGACATGGCTGCTTTGTAGTTGGACACGTTCATGAAATGACAATCTATATGTGTCGTCCAACACAGGCATCCACAACCACATTCGTATCAGGCACGTCGAGCAGTTCTAGCTAGATGCAACAAACAATCAATCATGCATGCATGATGGATGGTTAAGAAAAAGAAGGAGCAAAAAAAAAGTGTTGACAAAATCATGCAACTTTTTTCAAGATAAAAAAGAGGCAACAAACATGTTGTTGGCATTGAACCAAAAAGAGGGGCTTCGCCGGGGATCGAACCCGGGACCTCATTCAATAATTCTGTGAATTAGGGGATCTCTCCCGAAGAACGAATCGTATCCACTAGACCACGAAGCCGCCGCTTTGCTCGGGTGCCAGCTATTCCACTATATATATATAGGCGGAGCTGTTGCTTTCTGTTTCTGTACCCACAAAGTTTCTCACCCGTCTCGCCCTTGGCCTTCGTCACCACCAACTAGTGGATGAGTTTTGCCTTGGACCATGCCTGCGCCGGACGAGTCACGTGCGCCGAGGCAGCTAAGAAGAGAGGGGTTTGTACACGTGTACAATCATCCAGTTGCATGGTCCGACCGGTCCTTCTGTGCCTGGCCCGTGCATGAAGAATGCCAAATCCGACGTCGATATTGAATGTCGGCCATCTTCTTCTACCCAGATCTTTTTCTTCTTCATTCATCCTAGGTACCTGCTTGCCTGCAAACCCAGTACGCCCACCCCCATGACAGAGTTCAAAATACAACCACCGCTCGAGAAGCGAGGTCGTCTTGCAGGCCAGGACTTGAATGGCAAAAGGACGGCTGTCCATTGTCTTGCCAAGGAATTCGGAGAACTGACTTGTGGGTGGGGGGGTGAAGACGAACAAGAAGACAAGAAAAACCTGCGGCAGCACATACACAACGTGGCATCTACATTCATCGTTGCCACGACAGCATGACTCGAGTCTCGACCACAATGCTACCAGCTCTCCACCTCGACCAGCGTAGCTCCTTGGCAAAACGGCAGGTATCAGCCGATGAGGAATGCTCAGGCTAGGCCCGGACCGAAGGGAGCAACCTGTCGACTACGTCTGCATCCGACTAGACGCATCCGACTAGACGCGGATATCCGACTAGACGCATCCATCGATGTGTGTGTGTGATTGACATCCAGTGTTCATGTAAACCATTGGTGGAGAAGCGTTGCAATCTGCGCCCGCTGTTGATCCATCACATCTCACACAAAGTCATTGTGCCGGACGACGTTACAGGCAACCGCCCCGTCACCTGATTGGTTGCCCTGGGGTAAATCTGCCTGGCACCACCATATGCTTCAAACATCGCAGCCGCTTCTTGGCCAAACTTGTCCACGCCGTCCCCCTTTCTTATCGTCCGTGTGTGCTTGTCCATCATCAGTGCCGGCTCATGGCCAAGAAAAGCCCCTCGTACAGCCAGTTGGCCTGCATAGGCTCTGGCGTCTCTGCCATCGGTCTCGGCGCCACGCTGAAGCGCTGGTACGGCATCACGGACATTCGGTTTTTTGAAAGAAACTCTGATCTGGGCGGCACCTGGTTTCTGAACAGGTATCCAGGTACGTTGTGCATAGCCGGCAGCTGTTCTTTACTCTTCCCTCTTCCCTCGGCCCATCCAGGCATCTTCGTCTGACTACTTTGCCTTTACAGGTTGCGCTTGCGACGTCCCCAGCATCCTCTACAGCTTCTCCTTTGCGCTCAACCCCAAATGGAGCCAGACTCTAGCCACGACCGATGAGCTGTGGGCCTACCTGAAAGATGTAGCCCACGAGTACGACTTGGACAGCAAGATGAACTTTTATTCCGAGGTGATCCGATGCGAGTGGATGGAGCAGACCGCCCGATGGAGTGTGCACGTACGCAACCTGCTCAACGACCATGTATACGTCCATGAATGCCAGTTTCTCTTCGGCGCCACAGGCGTCCTGGTGAAGCCGCGGCCGTGCGATATCCCCGGCGCGGAAACCTTCAAGGGCCCTCTCTTCCACTCGGCCGAATGGAGACAAGACGTTGATGTCACCGGAAAGAAGGTCGTCCTCATGGGCAACGGCTGCACCGCTTCCCAGATCGTGCCCGCCATCGTCAACAAGACGCAGCACCTGAGCCAGTTTGTCCGGTCCAAACACTGGGTCGAACCCCCGCTCACCATCCCCTGCACCAGAGTCTTCCAAGCCATCTTCACCTACGTCCCCGGGGTGCTAAGGACCTTCCGTCTGTTGCTCTTTCTGTACTTCGAGAACAACATGCGCGGCTTCTTCATGTCCAAGGCCGGAGAGCGGTTCCGAAAGCATCGAGAAAAGGCCGCTCTCCAGTACACCAAGAAGATTGCACCGGCAAAGTACCATGATCGGCTCATTCCCGACTTCCGCATCGGTTGTAAGCGCCGAGTCTGGGACCCGGGCTATCTGCAGGCCCTTCATGCCAAGAACATGTCCCTCTCAGGCGAGCGCATCGTCGAGATTGTGCCCCAGGGTGTCAAGACCGAGAGTGGACAAGTGACTGAGGCGGACGTGATTATTCTGGCAACGGGCTTCAACACGAACCAGTTCTTGGGTGGCATTGACGTCATTGGCCGGAGCGGGAAGACGGTCGAGGAGCACTGGTCCGAGTGGGGCGGTCCTGAAGCGTACCACTGCTGTGCTTTGAACGATTTTCCCAATTTTTTCATGCTGCTGGGTGTGTTTTCATCTCATGAGACCTCTTTGATCTTCCGAGAAGGGGAGTATCCCGCCTTGTGATGCTAACAGCGGACTCGCAGGTCCCAATACGGTCACCGGCCATACCTCAACCATCATGGCCGTGGAAAACGGCATCAATTACGCTCTCCGCGTCATCAAGCCCGTTCTAGACGGCGAAGCCAAGTTCGCCGAGGTGCGGCGAGAGGCTGAGGAGAGGTACTCGCGCGACCTGCAGGGGGCTCTGCAGAAGACGGTCTGGTCCTCGGGCTGTCACAGCTGGTACAACAAGGAGGACGCCGCCGGCAACAGGTGGAATTCCATGACGTATCCGCACTTTCAGCCGGTCTACTGGTACGAGAGCCTCTTCCCCGTCTACAGGGATTGGATATACCCGGTAGGTGCAGCCGCAGCCCTTTCTTTCGATTTGTGCTCGAGCACGCCGTTCCTCGCATACAAGTTTTGTTCTTCGTTCTTCTTCTTGTCGCCTTCATGACTTGCTAACAACCCATGGTGTAGCCAACCCCTGGTGCCGCCCGCTTGAGAGCACAAAGGAAGACGTTGGCCTTGGTCAAGGCGGTCTTGGTCCTGGCGTCGGCTGCAGGGGCAACCATGGCCGCCAGGAAGTACTGGCACATTTTGTCTCGGGCGGGACCGCTGACTCGGCTGGCGATTACGCGGTTGAGACACAAGTATAAGATGTAGAGGGGAAGCAGGGAAGTGGAGAGGGATTTCTGATTGTTGTGGATATTTTCACTTGCAAACACGACTGACACGGGACGTCCGTTGGTTTTCTGGAAGGGCGGCAGGCAATGGGCAGCCTGCCGGGCTTCCTCGGTTGACAACTCGCGGATTGTTGGGGTCAAATTGTATTTGAAAGGATTCCATTCGTTGCATATACTTGTTCTGACGCGCCTGTGGCTCGCCTATGGGCGATTTTCCGTCTGTGACCTTTCAGGGGCAGTGTCCAGCAAGACAGTTCTGTCATGAGGCCGTGTTGTTGTTGTTTTTTTTGTGCGAGATTTTCAGTATTTTCTGCCCGTCAATCGATCCCCAACTCCAGTCCAGTCGCGCTCGACATGTTCCCAGTAGAAAAAGAGATGGATAGAGGGAGAATTCTGGCAAAAGTGACCACCAACGAGACATGGATCCGAGCTTGCCTCACGCACATCTATGCTCTAGTCTTGTTGTACATTGCAAGGTATACAGGTTTTGGCTTTGTTAAGAAGAAAACGCCCAAAAAAAAAAAAACTCCAAAATAACCATGCAGATGCACACACCCAGCTACGCTGTTTTCCCCGTCCCCGAAACAAGCAGCACCACGCTCCCCAGCTGCCTCCTCACATCCTCATTATTCACGTCGTGCGTATCCTCCACCTCCCCCCACTGCGCCGCCTGCCAATCCACCTCGAGATTGACCATCTTGGCCGCGTCCTCGACGCCAAAGGCAGGACCCCGGGCCAACTCCGACTCCCGGAGCGGCCTCCCGGCCGGCCCTTCAGTCCATTCCGCAACAAACCGAGCGGCAGCAACGAGGCTCTTCCCCGCCAGCACAGCCCTCTCCAGGCCCGCCATCTCCCAGGCCGTCAGGCCCGCGACCCATCCCTGGACGACCTCGCGCACGCCATCCTCCTGCTTCTTGGGCATGATGGCGTCGCCGTCCAGCACGGGACCTAGCCTGATGCCCGGCCAGACGTGCGTCGTCATGAAGGAGACGACTTCCTCGGCCGTGCGCCTCTGCACGTCACGCAGCGACTGGCCCGCCGGGTTGCGCAGGTCAAATTCCCCCGCGGAGGGCGCCCAGCACAGCAGCGAGTCGGTGTCGAGGTAGCGCATGACGGTCGTCGTGATCTGCTCGCGGAGGTTGGGCCCCGAGCCGTGCCTGTTCTTGTCCGAGGCCTGGATGTCGAGCGCGCGGCAGACGAGGCTCGTGAGCGGGATGAGGTGCTGCTTGGTGGCTTGCGCCGTCGAGGTGAGGGAGTCCCATTCTAGGGCCATGGCGAAGGCGAGGAGGGGCTTTGACGGAGGGAGGGAGATGATTTCTTTGGTTTGCGGGTGGCGGAGGGGGCGGCTGTCGAGGCAGACTTGGAGGGTTCCTGTCAAGGGAATGCCAAGGTCAGTCTTTTCTTCTTCTTCTTCTTCTTCTTCTTCTTCTTCTTCCTTTTGGGGCCCTGATCATTATTCTTTTCTTCTGCAACCGCTTGGTTACTTCAGACACTGGTGTTCCGTCCCGTTCCGTCCCGTTCGTTTTGCCTTACCGTCGACTTCCGAAACAGTCACCTCCTTCCAGAACCTCTTGCGCAACGTCGTCGTCTTGCCGTCTCGCGCGTTGCGAATCACCTTGGCTTGCTTCAGGAGCTCGGCCTGCTTGCGCCGCCGCTCGATCCTCTCGTTCATGTTGCGCACTGCGGGGGTGGGCGGCTCGGGCGGCGGACCGGCGCCTAGGGTGGGAGCAACCTGGGCGGCTTTGCGGGCTGTTACATGTATTGTCCGGGACGAAGACGGAAACGGTGCCGTGACGGCGGCGCGGGTGAGCGTCGTCCGCAGGGGGCATTGGGCTGCGAGCCGCATGGTGTGTGTTTTCTTCTTCTTCTTCTTCTTCTTCTTCTTCTTCTTCTTCTCCTTTTTCCTGTGTCGTTTGGGGAGATGTCGGTGTTTAGTGGTAGGTTGAAGTTTGTGATTCGCGTTCTTGTCTCGTGAGGTTTTTGTATTTTCGACAAGTGATGCAAGTTTTGGATGTGGGCTGGGCCAATCAGCAAACGGCTCAACGGCACTTTGGCCCGGCGTGGGACGTCAAGTTCAAACAGCTCTCAACACAAGGGGGTTCGGCTCTACACGGAATCATGGACTATGCTTTGATTGAAATGAACATTCTGCATTTGACCACGTCAAGCAGCAAGCTGTAAGAGCAAAGAGTCAGGATACCATTCTTGCCGGTTCCCAAAATGAACCACGATCGCAGAATTGGCCCACCTCAGACCTGGATCCAAAACATGGTGGAGCATCACGTGACAATCACCCATCCCTGAAGAGACAACTGCCAACGTGGTGAAATCAAGACGCAGTCGTCGTTCCAGCAGCCGAGCAGGACACCTCCACGACCAATCCTCCTCCGATCGAGTCGCCAACAATGAGCTACGGCAAGAAGGACGAGGACGCCGACCTGGGCCTGGTCAAGGTTGACCGCTCCCAAGTCTTCCAAGAAGGTACTCTCTCCCGAGCAACGGCGGCCTCGAGACTGGCCATGGGCTGGCTTGGCTGCTCGCTTCTTCTCCTGTTCCCAGACCTTGCTAACCATACCATCTGGCAGCACGCATATTCAACGAAGGTACCATCCAACCGCGACGGTGCCGAATCCTTCTCACCAAGATTGCCCTTCTCCTCTACACGGGCGAGAAGTTCCCCACCAATGAGGCGACGACGCTCTTTTTCGGCATCTCCAAGCTATTCCAGAACAAAGATGCCAGCCTCAGACAGATGGTACATCTCGTCATCAAGGAGCTGGCTACTTCTGCCGAGGACATCATCATGGTTACCAGCACAATCATGAAGGATACCGGCGGTAGCAGCGATGCTATTTACAGACCAAATGCCATTCGAGCCTTGTGCCGCATCATCGATGTACGTACTCGAGTCCCCTCAGGCGTCAGCTGGCACGCGCCTCGCACTGTAATACTGACCCGTGTGTCCCTAGGCTACAACCGTCCAATCGATCGAGAGAGCCATGAAGACGGCAATGGTGGACAAGAATCCATCAGTTTCTTCCGCCGCGCTGGTCTCTTCATACCACCTACTGCCCATCGCCAAGGAAGTCGTTCGCCGCTGGCAAAGCGAAGCGCAGGAGGCCGCTGCCTCGAATAAATCATTTGGCGGTTTCTCAATCGGATTCTCTTCTTCAAGCGGACAGATGCCCATGAACAGTTCCACAATGTCCCAATACCACGCTATCGGACTCCTGTATCAGATGCGAATGCACGACCGAATGGCCCTCGTTAAAATGGTCCAACAATTTGGTGCTGCCGGCGCTGTCAAGAACCCCGCCGCGACAGTCATGCTTGTACGACTTGCTGCTCGGCTGGCCGAGGAGGATGCGTCACTGCGAAAGCCCATGATGCAGCTTCTGGACGGCTGGCTGCGCCACAAGAGCGAGATGGTCAATTTTGAGGCTGCCAAGGCCATTTGCGATATGCGTGACGTTTCCGACAACGAGATCGCTCAGGCTGTCCACGTCTTGCAACTGTTCCTGTCCTCCCCTCGGGCCGTCACCAAGTTCGCCGCACTCCGCATTCTTCATAGCTTTGCTTCCTTCAAGCCCGCCGCCGTCGGCGCCTGCAACCCCGATATCGAGCTGCTCATCTCGAATAGCAACCGATCTATCGCCACCTTCGCCATCACCACCCTTCTCAAGACCGGCAATGAGGCTAGCGTAGACAGACTGATGAAGCAGATTTCGAGCTTCATGTCAGAAATCACGGACGAGTTCAAGATCACCATTGTCGAGGCTATCCGGACCCTGTGCCTCAAGTTCCCCAGCAAGCAGGCCGGCATGCTTACCTTTCTCAGCGGCATTCTCAGGGACGAGGGCGGTTTTGATTTCAAGCGTGCGGTGGTGGAGAGCATGTTTGACCTGATCAAGTTTGTTCCCGACTCCAAGGATGAGGCCTTGGCTCACTTGTGCGAGTTCATCGAGGACTGCGAATTCACGAAGCTGGCCGTCCGCATCCTGCACCTCATTGGCCTGGAGGGCCCCAAGACTGCTCAGCCTACCAAGTATATTCGTTACATTTACAACCGAGTCGTGCTTGAGAATGCAATTGTGCGGGCCGCTGCCGTTACCGCGCTGGCCAAATTCGGCGTTGGCCAGAAGGACCCCGATGTCAAGGCTAGTGTCAAGGTTCTGCTCACCAGATGTCTGGACGATGTCGACGACGAGGTCCGCGATCGTGCTGCGCTCAACCTGAAGCTCATGTCCGAGGAGGACGACGAAATGGCCGAGAAGTTTGTCAAGAATGAAAGCATGTTTTCCCTCCCCGTGTTTGAGCATCAGCTCGTCATGTACGTCACATCGGACGATCAGGATTCCTTCAAACAGCCCTTCGACATCTCCAGCATTCCCATTGTGACTCGGGAGCAGGCCGACGCCGAAGACCGGACCAAGAAACTCACCGCGGCAGCTCCCAGCCTCAAGCCGCCCAAGGCTGGTCCCACCAAGGCTGCTGCCAGGGGGGGCGCTGAGGCTGCAGCTTCTGCTTCCGCGCAGGCTCAGCGCTATACCGAGGAGCTGATGCAGATTCCCGAGATGAAGGAGTTTGGCAACGTTCTCAAGTCGTCGCCCGTTATCGAGCTTACCGAGGCCGAGACAGAGTACGTCGTCACTTTGGTCAAGCACATCTTCAAGGAGCACATCGTTCTTCAGTACGAGATAAAGAACACTCTGCCGGATACGGTCCTGGAAGCCGTCTCCGTGGTTGCGACGCCTGGCGATGAAGACGAACTAGAGGAAGTCTTCATCATCCAGGCCGGCAAGCTGGCGTCGGACGAGCCGGGCAAGGTCTATGTGGCCTTCAAGAAGGTCAATGGCGAAAAGTCAATGCCCGTCACCTCATTCTCCAACATGCTCAAGTTTACCAGCAAGGAAATTGATCCGTCAACTGGCGAGCCTGAAGAGTCTGGCTATGACGACGAGTATGAGGTTTCTGAGTTTGACCTCAGCGGAAGCGACTACATTGTTCCCACGTTTGCCAGCAACTTCAGCCATCTATGGGAGCAGGTTGGTGCCTCCGGAGAGGAGGCAGAGGAGACGCTGCAGCTGGGCAGCATGAAGAGCATCGCTGGTAAGTCCATTCATTGCGTCTCAAGACATGTTTAAATTTGCTCTTCCACCGAAACTAATGCTGCTTTGGAATAGACGCCACCGAGAAACTAGCCAAGGCGCTCTCGTTGCAGCCACTGGAGGGTACGGATGTGCCTGTCAACCCGAGCACCCACACGCTCAAGTTGCTGGGCAAGACGGTTCAGGGAGGCAGAGTGGTGGCGAATGTGAGAATGGCCTTTTCTACGAAATCAGGAGTCACAACCAAGATTACAGCGAGGAGCGAGGAAGAAAATGTGGCGGCGCTGGTGATTGCATCAGTGGCCTAGAAAACAAAGGACGTTGGGCGTTTTTGAGGATCTTGATGTGTTGATGATTAGAGCCCTAAGTTTTTTTTTTTTTTTTTTGGGGGGGGGGGGGGGGGGGGGGAGAAAAGATGGGGTCCCGATCAACGTAATTTTTTTTTTACTTTCCAATCATCTGTGAAATCGTTGGGGATCGTGGTCTATTGTGTCTTGTTCCAGGTCTTGAGCCATGAGAAACTGAACTAGACTGTGAGTCTTCACGATGGGCGTCAGTCGAATGTATGGATGTGGACATGGTGTAGACACTCCCAGCTCTGCACGTCATGTCAATTCTCCCCAAGGCGGGGTAGCGGCGTAGGTCGAGAGTCCGTGCGGACCACGTCGTGTGGATGTTGTCCGTCGGCTGCTCCGGTTCGGGTAAAGCAGGGAGCAACGGAGTGGATGTCTGGTGTCTTGTGGTTTCCCCGTCTGAAGCTATCCCGGATGCGCACCGGGGATCCGATAGGCTGCGCTTACAATTGCATGTACAGGCTGGCGGGGGCTGGGCGCACGTGGAGGTGCCGAGGGGGGTGGGTTGAGGTCGATCGATTCACCTTGTGCCAAGTCTGCCTGGGTTGGTGTTGATGCGTCTGGGCTTTGGGGCTTGGCCGTTGTGTTGTCTTGTTGTCTGGGGGGTTATGTGGCTTCTGAGCAGTGGTGTCCAGGTTAGGAGGTGGGTACCTAACCATGAGTACTTACCTACCACATGGCAGCAACAAAATAGTAGGTACCTACTTACCTACCTACTTCCTAAGGTATCTACTATTTTGTTGCTGCCATGTGCTTATGTGGAGAGGTAGGCAGTACCTCGGCAGCAGGTAGCGTGGTTCTTGCTTGGGGTTTCAAAGCAGGTCACCTGGTCGAGGCACACACCCACCCTCCTGCGCCAGGTGCTCAGAACCTGGTTGTAGGTGCGGGCGTCTGCAAGATGATGCGTACCAGGTACGGCATTTCCGGGGTAGGCACTAAGAAACAAAGCGACTGGAATGTGCTTGCCGGCCGAGCAGAACGGTTGGTCGCTCCTTCCTCTCCCGTCTGCCACCCACTCTGCCCGCTTCCAGCCAACAAGGAACATGGACGTGTCCCGTTCCGTGGTAGAGCGGTGGTGGTGGTGGGTGGTGGTCCATGGTCCACCTCCTGAGTCGTCCGTCCGTCCACCCTTTTTCAATTCTTGTACTGCTGCACCTTCGAGGCTCGCTCCGTGACCTCATAAACCTTGAACGCCAACTCCAATGCCCAGCTCTGTTAACAGAGCGCGCTGTCCCCTTCTCACGCCGTCTTTCTGCAGCCAGCCCTCCTCTTTCATCTGCGAACGAATCGGATTTCCCCGCCTTTCGACATCCCGGATGATTGTTTGACGGTCAGTGCGCGCCGCGGCTGCTTTTGCACATCACCACGCACCTCGCACCTCGCACCTCGCACCTCGCACCTCGCACCTCGCCGTGCTTTTACGTCGTCGTCTTCTCCTTCTCCCGTCGCGTTCAAAAGGGGGAGATTCAGTCCTTCGACCATCATATTGCGCCGCAACCATGCACGCCATTCACGACAAGTGTCGGCCCAAGCATCAGGTCTTGGTGCTCAAATGCTATCCGAAAACCACAAAGGGAGCTGTCGATGTTGCTCCCAACAGCAGCGAGCTGAGCTATTTACTCTTCTATGCTACCAGCCGCCGATCAAAGATCCAGAAGATTGGCGCCTTTCTCGAAAAGAAGACTGCCAGCGATGTTTGGCGAATGCGGATTGGGTGAGTTCACCGCCATGTTGTCGTGGCCGATTTACTCCTCCTTCACTGCATCACCAGTCTCTTAATCGTGTTGCTGACCCACGTCGCGTGTTGGCGCGCACAATCAGTAACGTCCAAGTCACGCTGCGCATCTTGGCTGCCCTCGTCGAAAAGTCACCAAAAGACGCTGCTCTCATCGCCCCCTGTGTCCTCAAAATCCTCCATCTGATTCTCCGATCCGACGACATTACCATGGTCGAATCCTCGCTGCCCACATTCGAAGCCTTCTGCGAACATCACGACGTATCATCACTGTTTGGTGACAGCGTCTACCTGCAAGAGTATCACTCTGTTATTCGGACCTACGCCCATCTTGCTTCAACCACGCATGTCCCTTCAAGGGGCGCCATCAGCAAGCCACTCCAGTTTCGATGGAGAAATGCTGGTCTAAAAGCCATCAAGTACGTGGCTTGTTCGGACGCTCTCTCGTCTGTATCGGGTCGCCAGATTGATGTCATCGTGCCCATGATTCTCGAAAACATGTGGACCGATGATGATGACTTTCTCGGCATAATACTGCAGAGGGTGCAACTTGACGACAAGAAGGATCCTGAAAAGCTTCTACACCGCCGCTCGAGCGTAAACACGGTTCGGACGACGGATTTTGACGGAGATACAAATCCCGTGGCCTTGTCGGGCACGGCGGTAGACGTTGACAATCTTGCCGAGGAAGAAACCGGCATGTTTGCGATACAGTGTCTGAAACAAATCTTTATCGTTCCTAATAGGGCTCAGATATATGGTGCGACCAAGGCCCTGCTCAAGTTTGTTTCGGACCGGGTCACGGACGGAGAGACTGTTGTCGTCAATGAGAAATCCCTCAGGCAGGGGAGGCAAACAAACAGCCATGACTCGGGCTGGGCCATCAAAGTATTTGACATCATCTGTCGATGGACACCAGTGCAAGACCGATACGTTATTGTCCTGGCCATGATGGACGTCCTGGGCCAGACGCCCATGCGGGAAGAAAACCCGCGGCAGCACTTGACACTCACCGCCATGATGCAGTCGCTTCTGCGCTCGGATGTCAATTTGATTGGCCTCAGTGTCATGGATGTTCTGCTCGGCCTGGTTGGACAGATTAAGAAGCTCTTCCAGCTACGCAGGGGATCCAGCCATGAGGGCAGCCAGAGTGAGGAGAAAACCGACATGGAACAAGACAACGCCTGCCGTCTACAACGCGACGAGTTGCTCGAGAGGCTTGAGGACTGCACTAGCGACCTGGCCAATCACGTATACTATGCTGACCAAGTCTCTGACATGGTTGCCGCACTGTTCAGTCGCATAAAACACAGCCGATCAGTGAGCATCGCGTCCTTTGTGCAGGGGGGAAACAAGGCAGAGGGTATGGGTGACAATGCCACGTCGCCATCAGCCATCGACTTGGCCGGCAGCCAGTCTCCGCAAGAGACGTGCTTCTCTCACTCCTCGGGCCGTCTTTCAGCCTTGAAGATTGTGAAGGCCATCCTGCTGCTCGCCAGTCCCAAGGCAGGCCACAACGGCAACTTGGATTTGAGCAGGAGCCGCGTCCCCATGCAGGTCTGGGAAGGAACGCAATGGCTTCTTCGTGACCCTGACGGCAACGTTCGCAAAGCCTACGTTGATGCCTTGTCGACCTGGCTAGACCGCGAACTCCTTTACACGGACATGATTGCGAGCGAAGATACCGTTGCCTCCCACCGCTCGGTAAGGAATGGCCGAGAAGTTTCGGGCAGCCGGAGAGTGGTTTCGAACACGTCGAACCGCGAGCGCCAGCCTCGAGTGCGACGCTGCCGGTTTCTTCCCCTGCTTCATGTTGCCATTTATGACTGCGCGTTGGAGCGTGTGGACTATGACAACGACATGGCGCTGCTTCACAGCCTGCTCAGCAAACTCATCTTCAAGCTGGGTGTGAATGCGGCCCGATATGGCATTCCGATGGTGTATCGGCTGCAGGAAGACATACAAGAGCTGGAGCAGCCCGTTCACAAGGTGCGCATCGCGTCACTCACCCACGGCTATTTCTGGGCACTGGCAGAGAAGTTCGACTTTGAGGCGTCGGTGGTTGGCCGCGCAATCTACAATGAGATTGCCCGAAGGAAGAGCAAGGGATTCTGGGTCGAGGGTGTCCATGTTCCAGCACCGGCGCCGGCACAAATCGGAACGCCTGGTCAGCCGCGACCTCGGCCAAGTTGGGACCTGAGCTCTCTGGAGACGGAAGAAATCTTGCCGTTTGACGACCGGTCATCGTTGGTTAAGTGCATTGCGACCAGCTATCGAGAGACCAAGCTGTCGCCGCCGACGAGTCCTGCGACGTCTCCGATGCGCAGCCATAACGGACCGATGGCCGGCTCCAACGCTGGGCCGGAGGCGCACCATGACTTCCAACCTGAGCTGCCGGAGCCATTCAGAGAGCATATGCTTTCCGACTGGTCCAGAGATTGTGTGTTGGCGGAAATCACGGCGGCGGGAAAGGCCGAATCGCTTAATGGCTCCAAAACTGGCACCACGGGCACGACACAAAATCGCCTCACCATTAACATGGGTGGTGGTGTCAATGGCCAAGTTTTATTTTCCTCGCACCACAGCCAGCATAACACGCGGCCGCACACTTCGCAATCTTATGGAGACGGGCTCGTTGCCGTGGGCAGGCTACGAAAGTCTAGCAACGCCGACAGGGTGTCATCGCGCGACTCGATGTCGAGCAAGACGGGCGTCGCGTCAGTAGAGCAGCTGAAGATGATGCTCTCAGGCACTGCACCCCCGCAGACGGCCGGGATCCCCGGAGCAGATGACGGCAGCGACGAGAGCCTGCTGAGCTGCGACTACAGCCTCTCGGACGCCGAGTATAATTCAGCTGCAAGCCGGACAGATGGGCCCACGACAACGGGCGAGCTCCTGGCCAGATGGACCCCAGCGTCGGCGCAGGCGCGAGGGCCACTGGCGTCCAACCTAGCCTTGCACGATGAAGGCCCACCGACGAGCCAGGAAGACGACGAAGAGGTGCCGCCGGTTCCGCCACTGCCCAACCTGACGTCGCTGTCGGGCAAGTTTGGCATGCAGGCCGGACAGTCGCCAAAGGGGAAACGTGCTGCAAGCAGTCACGGGGGAGAAGACGGCAGAAGCATGAATTTGGAAGATCTTTTGAGAGGCATAGATAGTCAGGCGGGCGAGGGAAGCCTCGGCAATGTTACGAAGCCGCCGTACTAGATGGATGGGTCGGTATGAGAAGAAGAAGAAGAAGAAGAAGAAGAAGAAGAAGAAGTTGGGGTGGTGGCGCCTTGGTGCATGCTGGCGTTTTTTTGCTCTTGATTTTTCTTTTTTCTTCTTTTTCTTCTTCTTCTTTTTCTTCTTCTTTTTCTTCTTCTTTTTCTTCTTCTTTTCTTTCTTCTTTCTTTCTTCTTTCTTTCTTCTTTCTTTCTTCTTCTTCTTCTTCTTTCTTTCTTCTTCTTCTTCTTTT
>AFQZ01001118.1:0-16592 GCA_000222935.2 Aciculosporium take MAFF-241224
TTTAATAATATAGTATTAAGAGTTTAGAGTAAGCAAGTAGTAAAAAGACCTACCCTAGCTACATATCTAAGCAGCATAAGAGCTATACATTTAAGTAGTATATTAATAGTAACCTTATTTAATAATATAGTATTTAAAAGTTTAAAGCAAGCTAGTAGTAAGAAGACCTCCCTAGCTATATATTTAAGCAGCACAAGAGCTATACATTTAAGTAGCATATTAATAGTAATTCTATTTAATAATACAGTATTTAAAAGTTTAAAGCAAGCTTATAGTAAGAAAACCTCTTTAGCTATATATTTATAAGTATAGTTTATATAGGTATATAGTAATTTAGCAGTAAAACTAATAGTAATTAAAAGATAAAGTACTATTAGACATACTAAAGAGCTATTAAGTAAACCTATTATAATAGCAATCTAAAAAGCATAAAAATAAGATCTATTATATAAAACGTAAATAGTACTGCTTAATAGCAGTAATATAATAGTTAAAAAGTACTAAGCAATTAATAAAAACAGTTTACTATATTTTAATATAAGGGTATATATATTAGTAGGGATATATATAAAAATTTTAATACTTACTTATAATAATCTTATAGTAGGATACTAGGGTGTAAGCAAGATAATCCATAGAGTAGCTAAATAATACTACTAGCTAAAATTATAAAAAGATATAAAAAACTATATAAGCTTATGCTTAAACTATTAAGTTAATAAGCCTAAGTTATACTAACCTTATAATAAGTTAGCTATACTACTAATCCCTAGTAGACCTTTTTAAGAGCTTTTTATAGACTTTATTACTAGCCTTCCCTTAATAAAATAAGCTAGCAAAAAGAAGCATAATATAATTCTTATTATTATAAATTAATTCTTAAAATACGCACTATATATAGCTATATTTATAAGGATAATAAGTAATAACCTTACTACTATCTTCCTTAAATATATATTTAAGGACTATAGTATGCTAAAAGGGATTATTTTAAATAAAGGGATAATATTTATTAGTAGTTTTTAGAGAACCTTTTACTACTTATTAGTAACTAAGTAACTACTTAGTACTACTTTCTACTTATAAATAAATAAATAAATAAAAAAGGTTAACTAAGTTTTAAAGCATTACCTTAAAGCATTTAAAGTATAAGAGTAAATAAACTAGAAAGACTATTTATTATTCATGTACGCTAGGTAGCTAGAGCCACTAACTAGTTCATCAACTAACTTCTTAATATAGGAAAAACCCTAAGATAAGGGAGAAAACCTATATTCTTTTATATAGCTCCTACTAAGCCTTTAATATAAAGTCTTTATTGTTTTTAACTATTAGTATAAGATATCTGCTAGTTTCCCTGAAACTATAGATAATAACAGAAGTATGGTTATGCTTTATATAAAAGGTTAGTATATTAGTAAAAACCCCTTATAAGCATCTCCCCTCCTAATCTAGCTCTTCCTCCTTTATTCTATTATTTCTATTACCTTTAGTCCCTTTCTTAGCCTTAACATTATATATCTACCATACCTTGTAAAGCTCCTCCGCTAACCTATACTACTAAAGTTACTTAGTTAAAAGCACCTATTTTATAATATTTAGTATTAGCTTCTTATTATTAAGTACTGCCCTAAGTTCTTATAGGTCTCTTATTATAAGCACTACTAGGATTAGCCTTAAATAATTATATTCTAAGTATAACAGAATAAGGTAGTAAATATCCTTATCTCCTCCCTAGTATTAATATATTAGTAATATTACCTTAGGCACTTATTTGTTATAAAGGAAGGTATTTAGCCTTATTTTTTCTGTTTAAAGCTATACTAAGGCTATAGATTTATGCTTTAGCAGGCTATTATAGAGCTTTACTATCTTTTTTATGCTCTTAAAGTTAGGTTCTTTATTTATTACTATTACTTTTGCCTGTTCTCTTCTTACTTAAGCCTTATGCCTTTATTATATTTACTATTTTTCCCACTCCCTTTCTAATTCCTATTTAGCTATAAGGCTATTAGGGAGGGGGGGGGGGGCATTAGGAAACGCCTTATAGTAATTATATTAGCGGCCTCTTTCTTAGCGTTATAGCTATAATACTATTAAATTATATGCTTATTATATCTTCTTACTTATATTACTATCCTTAAGTCTTTAGTAAAATTATTGCTTAATATAATTAAGGTATAAATCTACTAGTAATACTGCTACTTTTATCTCTAAGAGTATTACTAGCGTTGCCTTATATGCCCCTATAACCTGCCTTAAGCATTTATTCTATTCCCTTATAAATACCTTTACTACCCCCTATACTACCCCTTTTAACTTATTATAGGTATAGTATATCCTAGCTTTATAGGCTATTATGCTTCTTATTACCTGTATATAAAGGGATCTTATATACTTTAGTTAGCATTCTTATATAAATATAGCTAGCACTATAAGTACTAACTTTTACTATAATAATTTAGTATTTACCTTCTTTATATAGGTTAACTAATAAAGCTTTTAGTAAATCTAAACCCCTAGGAATTACGCTAATTATATTAATTATATTATTATTCTTTTAAGTTAGATTATTATTATAATTACCTGCCTCTTTCTTATAAAGTATATTAGCTTACTCTTCCCTAGGTTAAACCTTAGCTTATACTCCTTTAACTACTCCTTATATATTTTTTAAGCTCTTTTTAGTTATACTTTAGTCTTTTTTACTGTTTTTTTATATACTATAATGCTTATATTATTTAAGAACCCTAATATTAATATTAATTCTGCCGCTGCTAGTCTTTAATATAATAGTATAATATAAAGTAAAAAGAGAATAGAAAATGCTAGTAACCCTTGTAAAACCCTTGTAGTAACTTAGATTTCCTTAGTAATATGTCTATTAAATGCTAATTATGCTCTTTTTTTTTTAATATAAAGCCCTATGCCTATTTAGCTATTTACTCTAGCAGTCCTAACTCCTTTATAATGCAGATTAATTATTTATAGCTAATAGTATTAAACGCCCTAGTAATATCTAGTTATAGTAATAATACTATTCCCTGGTAATGCCATGCTATTCTCATAACCTCTTTTAGCATGCTTAGTGCTACCTCTGTTAACCTGCCAGCCCTGTTGTCCATCTGCATGTCCGGCAGTATATGGCCTTCCTCTGCCGCTAGAAAGACTATTTATATTTAGCTTAATATACTTATAATACTAGTAAGCACTTAGCTTATAGCTACTCTCTAGTAGAGTTATTATAAGGTTATTAGTTAAGGGGCCTAAACTATATTATAAAGGCACTAGATATTATAAATATATAAGCAGATATAAGAGTATAAGAATTATAATAATAATATAAGGCAACTAAGCAGTTACTTTATATAACTTAAGAATAGTATATAAAGCACTATAATAAGAAAAAAAGCTTAATAAGTTTTTTACTAAGTAATTATATACTCTTATTAACTAAGAATATTAACCTTTAGTAACTAAGTAAAAAGCTTATAGTAAAGTATTTAAGACCTTTTAAAGTTCTAAAGTAAGTAGGCGTATATAGACTAGACTATTATTTAAAGCTTTTAAATAATATATACCTATATAATATATTTAATATTATAAGTTTAAAGCTATATAAAGGTTTAAATCCTAATAAGGCTATAATAATATTACAGCTATTTATTTATAACTAAGAATTATATAAGGTTAAGCATATTATAATATATAAGTATTAAGATAAGTAGTGTAAATACTTAGTAAAGTAAAAAGGCTATAATAAATTAAAGAATTCCTAGGTACTAAAAAGGAACTTTAATATATAAGACATTATAAGGGATTATAAAAGAAAAATAGTAGTAAGATAGCAGAGTATATATATAATATATTACAAGAGATATTAGTAATATTATAAGAGTTAATATTAAGAAAGCAGTAAGTAAAGTACATATATAATATATTATAAGAAACATTAGTAATATTATAAGAGTTAATATTAAGAAAGCAGCAAGGTAGTAGAGTATATATACAACATATTATAAGAAACATTAGCAATATTATAAGAGTTAATATTAAGAATAAGTATAAGCTAGAAGCTAGTAAAGACCTTACTATAAGGTTATTATAAGATTAGATTTATTATGGAAAAGACAGGAAGCAGGGTAGGCTTAGTATAATATATATATTTAGTAAAGTTATTGTTAGTAGCGCTCAGGTTACAAGTATGCTGCAGCACAAATGTAGGGGGGGGGGTTTAATATTTAATTTATCTATATCTCTAAAAGAGGGGAAGAAGCAGGCTATAATGCGGAGGTGTGGTGTTGTAGCCACGGTATGGCCCTAGGTCACATAACCTGTGATCTAGCTAATTAGGGTATGTGCATTCTGTATGCAACCTACAATTCCTGGTTAATACGGCGTATCCCTTCTATTATCTATATAAGCGATTCCGACACTTGCAAATTCTCTCTCTGTTAAAGAAAAAAAGGAATCGCTCTAAAAAAAATACATAAAACGCCCCAAATAATCAGATATTAACAAACAAGTAATAAAGCGAAAAACATCCTTTAAATAAATGACTTTTATTGGTCTAGGCCGAATGGTTGTGGAGGCAAAGAGTATTATAGGGGGGGGGGGGCCAAAGAGTGTAATTCCCGCGTTCAATCCTACCAAATTAGGCGCTTATAATCGCGTTTAAATTCATCGAATTTAAGCTCTTTATCGGGCGCTTAATTTATCATTAGATTTGGTAAGGAATTAGGACTTTTTCATTTTTTGGCGGCTCTGGCGGCGGCTCTCGCAGCAATTCTCACAACAGGTCTTTTAACCCATCCTTTTACACGGATTCAGGCTTTATTCTTCATTATAAAGGTCTTAAGAGCTTTATTTAGTAAAGCTTTTATTATTATATTTACAGGATTATTATTGCTATTAATCCAGTGTATCTCAGCTACTTCCCTCCTCTTATATAACTGCCATAAAGCTATAATATTAATTATTAGCCTCTTTTCCTTTATTGTCCCTAGCTTAATAATACATTCATATAGTAAGAAAGAGTTAGTGCATATTATTATTAGAATTTTCAGCTTGTTTAATCAGTTAGTAATAATATTTAGAGTAGTGCTTATTATGTAGGTAATGTTAACACCTTAAACCATCCCATATAGCTCAGAAGCTAATGCAGTTCTTGTGACTCTTTTAGATTTTATTAAGCTATATATTATAATATTTCCTCTAAGGGTGAATTCAGAGGTATTATTATCCTTCCTTTTATTGCCTAGGATGATTATATAGCCTAGTTAAGAGCTAAGGTCTTTATTGTTTGTAAAAGAACTGTTAATAAAGATATAAAGAGCGGCGTTTTTTAGTAAGAGAGATATATATTAAAGTCCATAGTCTTAATTGTTAATTTGCTATTAAAGTCTTTTATTAAGCCTTAAAACATTATTAGATCCTGGATGTTAAACTTAGGCAGTAACGGAAAGATTGTAAGATGCTTTAGGTTGATATATTAGAGCAATATACGCTCCTTATGCTTGCTGTTTAATATATTTTGCTTAGTTAGTCGGGTTATTAACTTGTAATAGCTTCCTTCCTTATTCCTTTTATTGTAAAAAAAAGGTGTTATTGTTAACTTCGCTTAAAATGCAACTATTAAACATTAATAGTATTAAAATCGTCAACCTCTCTTTTAGCTTTGCAAGGAATTCGGCGTTTTTTAACTTAACCTCTTTACAATCGAAAAACTCAGCATCGCTAAGTCCTAAGGTATTATTAGTTTGCATTCTAATAATTCTAAAATACAAGCTTTTGCTAGAAGAAATAAGAAGATAAGGGTTATATATAGAGGTTATTATTTATAGTCTTTGATAATAATGATTAAAATATGTTAACTACTAATGTATACTAGCCTCTGCTATTCCGTATAGCGGCTTAATTATAACTATAATAACGTCTGGCGGGTAAAGGTATACAATTTATGCTAGAAGCTTTACAAGAATTATGCGATTAAGCTTTATCTGTAACTGCACATATGCTTAGGTAATATCCCTTAGCTAAACCATAATGCCTTCCTTTTTTAA
This sequence comes from Aciculosporium take MAFF-241224, assembly GCA_000222935.2. Classification (NCBI taxonomy): domain Eukaryota; kingdom Fungi; phylum Ascomycota; class Sordariomycetes; order Hypocreales; family Clavicipitaceae; genus Aciculosporium; species Aciculosporium take. Next base: position 6,063 of record AFQZ01001118.1, read on the forward strand.
TAAGAGAGCAAGGGCAATAATAAGCCTTTGACTAGCTCTTTAAATTATTGGGGACTGCATAAGAATAACCTCTTTCCCACGGTCGCTATGGCCTTAGATAATATATTATAACTTTTTATATAGGGAGTTAGTTACCTTACCTTTAACTTCTCTTACTATTTACAAGCTAAAGAGTCTTTTGCCTCTATGCCTTTACGGGTTGAATTTCACAAATTCAAATATATTCCTTGCTAGTAAAGCATTAATCTCTGCTTTATTAGAGAGTTTAAAAGGTTCTCTAGGTATATTGATTTTTCCTTGCGCGCAGAGGTTAATTATAAGTTAAAAATCGGCCTTTTCTTTCTTAGTAAGAAAAGCCTCTGCTTGAGGGTGTTTCCGGGGTCTTCCACGTCCTCTTTGTAGTGGAGTTATTAGGTTATTAAGGGGGTTTTCGTGATTTTTATTACCTTAAACCGGGTCTTCCTTATGAGAAGATTCCACCTCTAGCGAGGTTATATACGGTTTAATAACCATAGACTAAAACTTTATAGGGCTATAAGGCATCTTAATAATGCAAGTCTCTCCTTCTATTAAGAGAAGCTTATAAGGGCTAGTCCATCTGCCTTTTTTGCAATAAACTTATACATTAGAATTTAAAGAAAGAGTGTGTATAGGCAGGGTTATTAGGCCGTTATAGGTATTAAGAGCATTATAGACTTAGTGTCTTATAAGACTATGTCTTGCTTTATTTGTTGCTTTTTAAAGTATCTTAGCTCTTTAGGTAACTATAAAGCTTAGGGGGAAATTATTTGTTATCCTTAGATAGGTTCTAAAGACTAAAAGGGTGGGAATAAGACTATTTAGACCGGCAGAGTCATTAACTGCTTTAATAGCTATTTAAAGTATCTGCTCTTTTGAGAGAAGACCGTCAGCTTTAGTCTTAATAATATCATATGCTCTGTGAAGAGGGGTATAATATCGCTTAAGTTTTCTAATGCTATTGTAAGCCTTAACGGGGACTTTATTAATATTAATTAATAATAGTTAAGCTAAATGCCTGAATTTGCTAGAAGCGAAGTTTCTTTTAGCATTATGGACTATCCAGTCTAGGGGTCTAAGATATGTGTTAATCCAGCACTCTTTAAGGGCATTCCAGATATCTTAAGCTTTTTGTTATTAAGGTACAAGAAAGCGGGCAGCTTAAAATAATATTACTAAATCTATAATGTGTAGGACCGGCTTCTCGTTAATTTGCATGATATTAACGAGGACCTCGTAGTTAAATTCAATATTATCTTTAAGAGTGAATTTAAATCTACTCAGAGCTTTTGCGTTTATCTGGCATTAATAGTAAGCATATGTGATTTTCCCTATATTAGCCTTATTGAATTCTTTACCAGCCCTAGCGAGAAGGTTATTCAATTAGTTGATTAACGGATAACTAAATTAGCGATAAAGTTGACAGATTTTAGCTTTAGAAAGCATAAAGATAGCAGGTTCTTAAGAACTAGCTGTCTACTAAGGATGTCCTTATTTCCTAATAATAGGTATCTTTTTATCTCCTTAGATTAGAAGATTCTTAAGATTGTTAAGTTTAACACTTATTCTATCTATATTTATAATAGAATATAAAAATAGTATGGCACTATTAAGCATATAGAAAGGTATTATGCTAAAAATCATTAGAAGCTTTAAAATACTAGTTAAAGTCGCAGTACCGGCTCTAAAGGTGATAGTCCTTTAGTTAGAGGAATGCTTAATTATAAGGTTCTTTATAATTTTTATTAGAGCGTTGACTTAGCCTTAGCCAGCAGTTAAAATTTCTAATGCTCCTGTATTTAGGAGTATACCATAAAATGTATCCGCTGTATATCTTATATTTATAAGATACACATGTTATTAAGGTTGTTTATTGGTATTATAGTCATAGGGGTCTTTAAGAAATAAGGCATGTTTAAAAGCATTATTCTGTAAGAAGTTCACGGTTAATTGGGAAAAGAGTGGGGGATTTAGTGCTTACATAAAGAATACTATAAAGGAGAGAGTATTATAAGCCTCTTTATTATCTGGTTTCTCTTTTTTATTAGTAGTAAGAAAAGCGGCGTTCTAAGCGGCTTTTTTGTGTTTGTTCTTACTGCTATTATTAGTAGCAGTAAGTTAGGCTATTTCGCCTTTATAGGCCTATAGAAATGCATGGTATTGGCGTTTAGAGGGTGGTTTTTAGTGTTTTCTATTATTTTATTAAGTTGCTTTTGCTTTCTTCTGCTTAGAGGCAGGATAGTTAGTTAACTAGCATCCTTCTTTACAGCAGATAAAGCATTTCTTTAAGCTTGCTCTGGCTTGAGGTTTTTTACAATATATAGCTTGTAAATAGCGTTGGTCTGTGAACATTGCTGTATTAGTGTTTTAGTCTATAGACTAGGCAATAAGGGCAGTCGAATTATTATTAGTAGTTGTTAGTAACTGACTTATAGAGGTTGGTGGTATGTCTATTGCTAAGAGGTAATTTCAAAGATTACTAACAAATCCTTTAAAGGTTGGTATATTTCTAAATTTAGCATTATAAAAATCGTTGTCATTTTCTATTGCTTGTCGTACTTAATAAAGAAGAATTGTATCTTATTTAAGAGGGTTATAAAGGCTATTGAATATCTTTATAAGTTGGTTAAGAAGAATTTCTAAGCATTTTAACTTATTCTTTATTGGATGTTCTATAATAATATAGCGAAGGTATAGATCGGCAAATTGTGTTTTATAGAAGCTCTTATTCTTAGGTGTTTCAAAGTAATTTCTGATGTTCTAAGTTATCTCCTTAAATGGGATTGTTTTTGCTTTAAAGTATTTAAGGAAGTATATATAGGCTTTACCTTAAAGCATAATAGGGAAGGCTTTTAGGTAAAGTAAGGGGGAAACTCCTACTTAAGAATATTTCTTTTTAAAATATAGTAACTTCTTATTAATAAAGTCATACACTTCTCTAGAATATTGTTCTTCTTTTTAGTAAAGTCTCTTAAGAGTATTAAGGGCTTTTCAATTGCTGTTAGAAAGTGTTCTAGTCAGGGTTTGTGGTTCTGGGGGAGGGTCTTCAGTTAAATGAAAATCTTCGATATTATTAGAATCCTTATCATTAGAAAATTCTAGTTATTGAGTTTCTTTTCCTTTTCTAGTTGCTTTTTCTGGTAAAGGTTTATATTCTGTGTCGGGGTTAATGTTCAAGATATTAACAAGATCTTTAGAGACGTTCGATCTTAATTCTCTGGCTGTTTTAATACCATTATCATTAAGGTAATCACAAAGGGTATACTTAAGGTTATTGTTAATTTTATTAAAAGTATCCTTTGTTTAATTTTCATAATCTCGCTAGAAGTTAATAAGGAGATTACACCCTTTTCCTTCGTTAAGAATGTAGTAGTTAATTATATATATAATACGGTTATTAATTTGTTGTTTAGTAGCTGTATTAATATTAATATTATTAACTAACTTAGTTTAATTAAAGGATAGAATTAGATAGTGCTTGTAAAGTTTTTAGGGTAGGGTGCTCTTTAGAAGTTTTCTTCTATAGACATCCTTTTAAAGTTATTTATTAAAATTATCTATTTTTCCTTAGCTTAAAGACATTTTGGTGTTTTAGGCTTTGTGTTTAGTACTAATTAAAGTGGTTAGCGTTAGTTCTCTGTAAATAATAGTAAAGATCTGGTTTTAATTATAGACGAGTAATAGTTAATAATAAGGGAGAAGATCTATAAGAGTTAAGTCTTCTTATAATTATAGACGATTTAACAGTTGACAATTTAAAGAAATAATCCTTTAGTTAGCATAATATTAGAATTTCTTATAGTTATATAAGTAAAAGCATTTAAATAAGTCTCTTCTGGGTATAACCTAACAAATCTGTGGTTATTAGTAACTACTAATTAGTGTTAGTAGCGCTTAGGTTATAAGTATGCTGCAGTACAAATGTAAGGGGGGGGGTTTAATATTTAATTTATCTATGTCTTTAAAAGAGGGGAAGAAGCAGGCTATAATGCAGAGGTATGGTGTTGTGGCCACGGTACGGCCCTAGGTCACATAACCTGTAATCTAGCTAATTAGGGTGTGTGCATTCTGTATGTAACCTACAATTCCTGGTTAATGCGGCGTATCCCTTCCATTATCCATACAAGCGATTCCGACAGTTATAATAAATAATAATATAAAAGTTATATATTTAAGAAAAGGGGCTTATTAGGTTATAGTAAGGGAGTTATAAGGGAGTAGAAAATAAGGCCTAGGACTACCTATAGTAATTAAGGGTAATTACAGATAAGAGGAGGCGCTCTGTTAAAAAAGTTATAAAATAAGAGTATAAGGGTATAAAGACCTACTAAGGTAAGCTACGCCCTAGCTATATATAAGTATATAGGGGAACAGGCCTTATAAAGAGATAGAGAGGCTAGTGAATATAATACTTACATTACTAACCCTACCTATAGCTATCTAGCTTTGAGTACGCTTAACTACAGCCTTTACTCTACTAGTAGACCTCTAACCGTGACAGCACTAGGTAATTAATAAAAACAGTTTACTATGTTTTAATATAAGGGTATATATACTAGTAGGAATATATATAGAAATTCTAATACTTACTTATAATAACCTTATAGTAGGATACTAAGGTATAAGCAAGATAATCTATAAAGTAGCTAAATAATACTACTAGCTAGGATTATAAAAAGATATAAAAAACCACATAAGCTTATGCTTAAACTATTAAGTTAATAAGCCTAAGTTATACTAACCTTATAGTAAGTTAGCTATACTACTAATTCCTAGCAGACCTTTTTAAGAGCTCTTTATAGACTTTATTACTAGCCTTCCCCTAATAAAATAAGCTAGCAAAAAGGAGCATAATATAATTCTTATTATTATGGATTAATTCTTAAAATACACACTATATATAGCTATATTTATAAGGATAATAAGTAGTAATCTTACTACTATCTTCCTTAAATATATATTTAAAGACTATTAATGGTTTCACAGGGTACGATATGCTATAGCAATAACGTGGGGAAGGTAACAAAGGTCTGATTTCTATTCTAGTTATAATTATCTAAAGGGAAAAGAGGGGGATAATGCAGAAGTATAGTGTTATAGCTATAGTACTGCCCTAGGTTATATAACATAGTAATTCAGCTAATTAGGGCACGCACATCATGCATATAACCTATAATTCCCAGTTACTATCATATATCCCTTCCATTTTCTAGATAAGCGATTCTAACACTTGTAAACTCTCTCTTTATTAAAAAAGAGGAATTGCTTTAAAACACGTAAAAAATCCGTAAAAATCAACAAATAAGCAAAAATCAATAACGTTGCAATATATAAGAAATATTACCTAAATGAATAACTTTTCTTAGTCTAAAGCACCCTTAAAGCCCCTTAAATTAATTGTGTTTAAATTCATTAAATTTAAACTCTTTATTATGCGCTTAATTCCTCCTAAGCAGCTTTGGCTTTAACGCTTAACACCAGTCTCTTTACCTAACCTTCTACTTGGATTTAAGCCTCATTCTTAGTTATAAAGGTCTTAAGGCTTCTATTTAGGGAAGCTTTTATTATTACATTAGCAAGGTTATTATAGCTATTTATTTATTGGATTTCCGCGATTTCCCTTTGCTTATATAATTGTTATAGTGCTATAATGTTAATTATAAGCCTTTTCTTCTTTATAGTGCTTAATTTAATAATACACTTATATAATAAGAAAGAGTTAGTACATATTATAATTAGAATATTCAGCTTATTTAATTAATTAGTAATAATGCTTAAAGTTATACTTATTAAATAAGTAATATTAACTCCTTAGACCATTTTATATAGCTTTAATACTAAGGTGCTTCTTATAACTCTTTTAGATTTCGTAAAGCTATAGGTCATAATGTTGCCTATAAGCGTAAATTTAGAGGCATTAATATTCTTTTCCTCATTACTAAGAATGATTACATAGCTAAGCTACAAGCTAAGGTCTTTATTATTTATAAAGGAGCTATTAATAAAAATATAAAGAGAGGCATTTTCTAGTAAGAGAGGCACATAGTAAAGTCCATAGCTTTAATTATTAATTTGCTATTTAAGCCTCTTATTAAGCTTTATTACATTGTTAGGTTTTAGTTATTAGCTTTAAGCAGTAACAGAAAGATCGTAAGAGGCTTTAGGTTAGCAGATAAGAGTAATATATACACCTTAAGCCCTCTGCTTAATATACTAAGCTTAATTATTCTAGTTAACTTCTAACAGCTTTTTTTCTTATACCTTTTATTATAAAAAGAAGGTATTATTATTAGCTTCACTTAAAATGTAACTATTAAACATTAATAGTGTCACGGTTGAAGGTCTACTAGTAAAGTGAAGGCTGTAGTTAAGCATACTTATAGCTAAATAGCTGTAGGTAGGGTTAGTAATGTGAATACTATATTCACTAGCCTTTTTATCTCTTTATAAGGCCTGTCCTCCTATATACCTATATATAGCTAGGGCATGGCTTGCCCTAGTAGGTCTCTGTACTCTTATGTTTTTATCTTATAACTCCCCTAATAAAGCACCTCCTCTTATCTGTAATTACCCTTAATTACTATAGGTAGTCCTAGGCCTTAGTTCTTACTCCCTTTTAACTCCCTTATTATAACCTAGTAATACCTCTTTTCTTAGGTTTATAACTTATGTGTTATTATTTATTATAACTTTACTAAACATATACGTATTACACTAAGCCTACCCTGCTTCCTATTCTTTTAATAGTAAATCTAATCTTATAATAACCTTATAGTAAGGTCTCTACTAGGTTCTAGCTTATACTTATTCTTAATATTAACTCTATAACATTACTAAGCCTACTAGGCTTAAAGCCGTTTTTTCTTGTTACTTATAATTTACTTCTAACTCTCTCTTATTATTAAAGCTGCCTTACTCTGCTTATATTAGCTTATAGCTTGCTGCTTTGTTATAGCTTTAGCACTACTTATAAAGAAATCGCTCTGAAGTACCTTAATACTTAATTATATAAATAACATTATTAATCTAGGCATGCGCGTTAGATTAGTAGCTTAACTATCTAGCTATAAGAAGGTTTCTTTCCCTCCTCTCTTTAACTTATTTTTTCCTTCCTTCTTTATTATTATTTACTTATATATTATCTCCTGTTACTACTATGTTTTTACTTTCTTATAGCTTAGCTGCTACTATTGCTCCCCTTTTACTAATATATATATAGATTTTAATATTATTATTATCTTTCTTATCTACCCTGTTTATTTAGTAAGTTATATACTTAACACTATATGTGCACTACTTACTTATAGCTAATAAGCACTAGTTATTATGCCTTATACTAGCTAATCTCCTGCTACTTTTACTATAGCTCCCCCTCCTTTTCTTAGGGAGCTAGATATTATAATGTCTGTCTTTAGAGTTAGTTAGTATGTTGTCTAAATACTTACATCCCTAGGCTATAGCTGACTTACTACTAGTATCTAAAAAATTCCTTATTATTATTATAGCTATATAGCAGTAACCTAGTAAATCTTCCTAAAGTCTAATAGCACTAAACCTATTTACCTTCTTAAATATATTATTATCCCTAAGCCTTATAGAAAGATATATAACAGTAAGTATACTACTTATACTCTGCTATTCTATTACTAATTATTATAGCCTGTAGCGCTAAATGCTTCTATTGCTTAAGGAATAATAAGGAGTATAATAGTATTAGTTCCCTATAATTATTTCTATTCTAGTCACTGCTAATTAACTACTAGATGCCTGCTTAAATTAGTATTCTTTACTAGAAAATATTTAAAGAAATAAAGAAAAAGACTAATAGTATCCACTACTATTAAATGCCTATAAGTTTATTGCTTAAACACAGTTAATCTGCTGTTAATAATTCCTAGAGTATTATAAGTAGTAGGCAAATTTAGCTATTATAATAGCCAAGACAAAAAATTCTAATATTTATAAATATACCTACTATGCGCATCTTTAGGCAGATATTAAGCTTAAGCTTAAGAATAATAAGCATGCTATAATCTCACAAGACATTGCCTACACTACTATGCTCGTATAAATAGAGATCGCCAACTGCCTATAACATATTTATACTTATAATAAGGATATATATATTTCTTAGTCTATTTATAGCTTTATAACAGCTAACTTATTACTAACTATATAAGCCTACTATAAGGGAAACTCCCCTTACCATACGCGTCATGCCTATAACCATCCCTTGCGCTATATTAGAATTACTTAGCATTAAATCTAACTTTATTAGTGCTAATAAATCTAATAATAGCTCTAAATAAGAGTAGCTTATTAGCAGTAAGGTTATAGTGCTTTTAGTAGCTATTAGTCTAGTATTAATAGAGATATATATCTTTAAGTATTACTAATATCTCTTATAATATATTATATATATACTCTGCTACCTTGCTACTATACTCCTTTTATATTCTATTATAATGTCTTATATATTAAAGTTCCTTTTTAGTACCTAGGAATTCTTTAATTTATTATAGCCTTTCTACTTTACTAAGTATTTACGCTACTTGCCTTAATACTTATATATTATAATTTGCTTAATCTTATATAATTCCTAGTTATAAATAAGTAGCTATAATATTACTATAGCCTTATTAGGATTTAGACCTTTATATAGCTCTAAACTCATAATATTAAATATATTATACAGGCGTATGTTATCTAGAAGCTCTAGACAGTAGGCCAGTCTATATGCACTTACTTTCTCTAAAACCTTAAAAGGTCCTAAATACTTTACTATAAGCTTCTTACTTAATTAACAAAGGTTAATGTTCTTAGTTAATAGGAGTATATAATTGCCTAGTAAAAAACTTATTAAGCCTCTTTTCTTATTATAGTGCTTTATATACTATTCTTAAGTTGCACATAGTAGCTACTTAGTCGCCTTATGTTATTATTATAATTCTTATACCCTTATCTCCGCTTACACGTTTATAATATCTAGTGCCTTTATAATATAGTCTGGGCCCCTTAGCTAATAACCTTATAATAACTCTGCTAGAGAGTAGCTATAGGCTAAGTGCTTACTAGTATTATAAGTATATTAAGCTAAATATAAGTAGTTTTTCTAGTTTATTTACTCTTATGCCCTAAATGCTTTAAGGTAGTGCTCTAGGACTTAGTTAACCCTTTCTATCTATTTATCTGTTTATAAGTAGAAAGCAGTACTAAGTAGTCATTTAGTTACTAGTAAGTAGCAAAAGGTTCTCTAAAAACTACTAATAAATATTATCCCTTTATTTAAGATAATCCCTTCTAGCGCACTATAGTCCTTAAACACATATTTAAGGAAAATAATAGTAAGGTTACTGCTTATTATCCTTATAAACATGGCTATATATAGTGCGTATTTTAAGAATTAATCCATAATAATAAGAATTATATTATGCTCCTTTTTACTAGCTTGTTTTATTAGGGGAAGGCTAGTAATAAAGTTTATAGAGAGCTCTTAGAAGGGTCTGCTAGGGATTAGTAACATAGCTAGCTTACTATATAGTTAGTACAACCTAGGCTTATTAACTTAATAGTTTAAGCATAAGCTTATATAGTTTTTCACGTCTTTTTATAATTCTAGCTAGTAGTACTATTTAGCTACTCTATAAATTATCTTGCTTATACCCTAGTATTCTGCTATAAGGTTATTATAAGTAAGCATTAGAATTTCTATATGCATACCTACTAGCACATATACCCTTATATTAAAACATAATAAACTATTTTTATTAATTACCTAATGCTCTTTAACTATTATATTACTACTATTAAGGAGTACTATTTACATTTTATATAACAGATCTTGCTTTTATGCTTTCTAGATTGCTATTGTAATAGGTTTACCTAATAGCTCTTTAATATATCTAATAGCACTCTATCTCCTAATTACTATTAGTCTTACTACTAAATTACTATATACCTATATAAACTATGTTTATAAATATATAGCTAGGGAGGTTTTTTCACTATAAACTTGCTCTAAACTCTTAAATACTATATTATTAAATAGGGTTACCATTAATATGCCACTTAAATATACAGCTCTTATACTGCTTAGACGTATAGCTAGGGAGGTCTTTTTGCTACTAGCTTGCTCCGAACTCTTAAATACTACATTATTAAATAGGGTTACCATTAATATGCTACTTAAATATACAGCTCTTATACTACTTAGACGTATAGCTAGGGAGGTCTTTTTGCTACTAGCTTGCTCTAAACTCTTAAATACTATATCATTAAATAGGGTTACTATTAATATGCTACTTAAATGTATAGCTCTTATACTGCTTAGATATATAGCTAGGAAGGTCTTCTTGCTACTAGCTTGCTTTAAACTCTTAAATACTATATTATTAAATAGAGTTACTATTAATATGCCACTTAAATATACAGCTCTTATACTGCTTAAATGCATAGCTAGGGAGGTTTTCTTGCTGCTAGCTTGCTCTAAACTCTTAAATACCACATTACTAG
>AFQZ01001117.1:0-16608 GCA_000222935.2 Aciculosporium take MAFF-241224
CAGCAACAGCAACAGCAGCAGCAGCAGCAGCAGCAGCAGCAGCAAATGGCAATGCAAAGGCAGCTCGCCAACATACCACCACACATCCTCCATGTGTCACCGCAAGATATCTCGAATGTCCGATCGCAGCGGCCAGATTGGGCAGCTATGCCTGACCAACAACTGCGTATTCACGTGCAGCAAATGAAGAGGAACTTGTGGCTCGTTCAACAGCAAGCACAGATGCGACCACAGTCAGTGCAAGGTCATGCGCCGGGCCAGCCTCAAATGCCTGGACAACAACAAATGGGTATCCAAACCCCAATGCAAATGGTGCCAACGTTGCAACAGCCAAACCGGACACCGACGTCGCAGACTCAGGCAAGCCCTACGAACACGGCGCAGACCGCTTCGATGCAATCTGCCGGGCCATCTGCTGGGCCGAGTAGGCCACAGCAAGGCCAGACGAACAGCAACAATACGTCTACGAACCCGTCGCGGGTAACCAATCAGACTCAGCCCGGCAAGAGTCTCAAACGACCAAATGCCGATGATGCTGCAGACACATCATCCACCACGGTGTCAAACACGACGACTGCTACCGCTGTTGCTGCTCCTCGAGCCGGCCCACAGGCCAATCCACAGCTTCTCAAAACCATGCCCACATTGACGCCACAGCAAGTCGCCAGTCTCAGTGCAGAGCAAAGGGCCAAATATGAGCAGTTGCTGAAAATTCAGTTGGCGGGTCAGAACTCGGGTGTTGCCAACCCGATGCAGCAGCCTAACGCCGATGCGTTGAACCGATTACGCTCCATTAGTGCAGAGGAACAGCGAAATTGCAGCCAGGAAACCATGAACGAAATCCCCATGACTCCGGAAGAGCATCATGAGACGAGCGTCAAACTTCAACGCATCGCCTTGGATATGAACAAGGTTAGCCGTGGTCTGACCAAGTGGTATGCCATCACCGGGGATGATGTGCGAGCCAAAATGTTTTTCCGAACTGTGAGTAGAAGAAACCATTACTTTTAGAGTCGTCACCAGCTGGAGCTGAGTTTTGTAACTAATATTTTTTTTTCCAGCGCATACGGATCGTCAAGCAGTTTACCGACGGCGACGCAATGACAAAATTAAGCAACACGTTCAGCATTGATTCCCAAGAAATCGATAAAGCTCGCGCCATGCTGGAGAGTATGGCCAAGGACCTGGCAGCCAGCTTGCATCATAGGGGCATGGTGAAGGTGGGGTCCCAGCAGCAGTCGGGACAAGGATCGAAGCCGAACCAGAATCCGAATCAGACTGCACAGCCGGTCGGGGCGGCGGCGGCATCGTCCCAGCTCCCGAGACAACAACAACAACAACAACGACGACAACAACAACAACAACAACAGCGACAACAACAACAACAACAACAACAACAACAACAACAACAACAACAACAAAGCTCGCAGGGCCAACCGGCACCACTGAACGCTGCCAATCTGGAAAAGAACTCGCAGGCATTAAAGAACCAGCAAAAGTCCAGCAGCAGAAGCACGCATGCGCCCCCTCCGGCCCCCATTGCCACGCAGCCGCCATTCCCCTTTGGGGCGTCATCGCCTCATGGCAACCCAAGTTATATGGGCAAGCCAAAGGATATCAATCTGCAGCTGCCGCCGGCGCGGAAGAAGGCGAAGCTTTCGGGACCGCAACCAGGACAGACACCGCACGGCGGCGCGAGTCCGTCACCCAAGACTGCAAAGAATGCCTCGCCAGAAGCGCGGCGCCAGGAGCCACCCAAGCCCGTGTTCCTCTGCAACGAGCCCGACTGTGACATGGCAGTGTTTGGGTTTGCCAGCGAAGAAGCTCTGCAGAGCCACGTCGAAGAAGACCATGCCAAGCCAAGAGAGGATCCGCTCAAGTTTGTCAAGGAAAGCCTGGCCTTGGCGCTTGGCCTGGAGCCCGACGGCACGCCGAAAAAGGGGCCGAAGCCGGCAGAGGACAAGCCGGCAGAGGACGCGCCAGCCATGAGTGCATCGGCGTCAAAGCAGGGTCAGACGCCCAAGAACAATGCAGCGGCAGCAGCGACGACACCAGCGTCACATCAGGTGGCCATGAAGAGGACGGGTAGCGCTTTGAGCAAGGGCGTGGATGGCAAGGCCAAGCAACAGGCGGATGGTGGTGGTGGTGACTCCAAGTCGGCAAAGGATAGCCCCTGGGCCGGCTGCACGATTGATCCGCAAGCGCTGCTGAACAATCTCGGGTTCGAAAATGGTCTACCCAACATTGTGAGCGACGTCATGCTGTACCGATCGCTGACACCCAACGACACACCGGAATCCAGCAAGGACAGCGGAGCCAGCGAACCCAACAGCGACATCTCGGAGGGAGCTGCTCTGGAGATTGACGTGAACTGGCAGTCGTTGGACACGGAACTGCTCCTGAACCTGGACAATACCTCGTTGGAAGGGGACTGGGGTGGCCTGGACCCCGATGTGCTTTTGAATCCTACGCCAGGGCCAGCAGACTGGGACGACGTGGAGACGGACTTTTCGAAGCCATTTCAGTTGGATGCCAGCCAATATTCTTTTGGCTACTAGAGTGCCAAGGGTGGGTGTTGAGGTGTCGAGAGGCCGACAAGTCGCCAGAATGGAACAAGAAGGACATGATTTTTTTCTCTATTCCAAGAGGACTCATATGGCGAACTAAGCAAAGGAAGAAGACGACGAAAAAGAAAGAAAGAAAGAAAGAAAGAAAGAAAGTGAAAGGGGTCGGAGCGCTAGTTGGAATTACGACAGACGACGAGTCATGAATTTTGGCGTGGCTATTGGTGTTTCTGTTGGGCTTGGGACTTTTCAACTGCAGGATATTTATACCCGAATGACGGACGACATATGTGGCATGTGAGGAAAGTTTCTAGGAGCAGGTCGGCAACAAAGGTGTTTTGTCTCTTTTTTTTATTACAATAACAAGTTTTTCTCACCGTCTGTGTTGCTTTTTTTTTTTTTTTTTTTGCCTATTTGGAGGGCACACGCGGAGGACATACGGGACCATTGGGGCGTTGGCGGGTTTTGATGTTGGTTCGGGGGGAGGGCACGCTGATGAGCGGAGAGGGGGAGGACGTGGACGGAGGTCTAGCTGTGTTTTTGAGGAGGGTGTTGGTCGTAAGTCGTGGTGTGGTCTGGATTGGATTGGATATGCGGGTCGTGTTGAGGGTTGCGTTTTGCACGAGATAGATATACTAGTTGTTCTTTTTTGGCAAGACTTGTTTTATTTTTGGGAGTTGTGTGAGTGCCTTTCTTGTGCCTTTCTTGAGCGTGCGGGTGGTGAATGATGAATGAAAGGGATTTTGGATGCATGTGGGGTAGGTTTGTGGCAAGGGAGAGGGAATGTTGTGACATGGCTGGTCAGGTTTGTGCCAAGCAGCAGGAAACAGGACGAGATGATGGTCTGGGATGGCCAGCCGGGTCGAGTCTTTTACAGCCAGAGGTGGATGAGAGGGAGGCAGTTCGTCCCATGGCATGGCATGGCATGGCATGATTTTGTCGTGGGCCACGGGAATCCCCTTTTGGCCGCATCGCATCGCATCGCATGGATCGGATCAGATCGGACCGGGCCGGGCCGGGCCGAGCGGCAGCCAGCCGTAGCCGCACACACTGCAGGCTGTCCGGCGGAGGGGCGCGCCACGGGGCACGGACTGAGCAGGACGGGGGTGCCGCCGGTGGTGGGTGGCTCTGCGCGGGTGGTTTAGCCGGGAGGGGGGGGGGTCAGTCGCGTGTCTGTGAATATCGCTCCGGGGAGTCGACCCAGATTGATTACATAGCCGGGGAGCGATCGATTCGCCGCAGTCTCGGCGTCGCATCGGGGGGGGATGGGGCCCCCGGGGGACGCCCGCCCCGGTGCCTGTATGGTGCGGATGAGGAGTGGGGATGGATGGATGGATGGATGGATGGATGAGGAACGGATTGATTGCGTGTTTTTACGTATCTTGGGGGATGATTTCGTAGCTGAGGATTATTTAGTATGGGTTTTACAAGACTGCAGGAGGGGGTCCGCCGGAGGCGGGAGCTCGCCGTAGGCGGCCCCCGGCAGGGCCCCCGGAGGGATATCTAAAAGAAAGAGTAAATATTTAATATAGTTCTTTATAGTATTATAAGGCAAGTCCGCCGCAGGCGGGAGCTCGCCGCAGGCGGCCCCCGGCAGGGCCCCCGGAGGGATACCCGCTGCCTTTATAATACGGACGAAAAACAAAAATAAATAAAAAATAGATTAATTATATATTTTTACGTATCCCTTAAGGAGATGATGTAACAGCTAAGGATTATTCCCTACAGCTTTCACAAGACAGCAGGCGGCCCTCAGTAGGGCTCTCGAAGAGAGATTCAAAAGGAGGAGTAAGTATTTAGCATAGTTCTTTAAAACATTGCGAGGCGAGTCCGCCCCCGGCAGGGCCCCCCGAGGGATATTCGCAAACACGCGACTGCTCTATTTTTGAACGCCTGGGCTGGACCATGGCCTGCCGTGCAGCATCCACGGCTGCCTGCAGGCCCTGGTGGCGAACCCCCGCCGGGATATTGACATCGGTCAGGGCACGCGCTGTGCTTGGCGCGGCGGTGCCGCAACGCCCCTGGACCTTGCACGCCAAGGCTCTTGGCGCCCGCGGCCTTTGGAGGTTGCGCGGGTCCTGGACGGAGCCGAATCGGCAGCTTTTTCCGCGCCCGCGAAGACGGGTGGGGAATTCCCGCCTTGCGCGTGCGAACCGCAACGGTCACGAACAACGACAGCGTGAGTCTGTTCTGCGGGGCCGGCAAGATGATTGGCCGGTCGGGAATGCTCTTCGGCCGCTGGCGAATCAGTGGTCCACCGCGTGCACGTGCGTACGTGCATGATGATGGGTCGTCCCCCTCCTCCGCATGCGGCTTTTTTTCACAACCGCCGGCTCGGCGTCTACAGACCTTGCTTGCGGCAGCGAGGGGGCAGACGACGGATGGGCACGAGGGCTGCCGGGCTGCATCGGTAGCATCTCTCACGGCACCTCACGACGCCTCACGATGCCTTATAATACCTCACGATGCCTTATAATACCTTACGATGCCTCACAGTACCTCACGACGCCTCACGATGCCTCGTAATACCTCACGACGCCTCATGATGCCTTATAATACCTCACGATGCCTCACGATGCCTTATAACGCCTCACGAGGCCTCACAGTACCTTACAACGCCTTATAATGCCTTACGACGCCTCACGATGCCTTATAATACCTTACGATGCCTCACAGTACCTCACGACGCCTCACGATGCCTTATAATACCTCACGATGCCTCACGATGCCTTATAACGCCTCACGATGCCTCACAGTACCTTACAACGCCTTATAATGCCTTACGACGCCTCACGATGCCTTATAATACCTTATGGCACCTTACGACGCCTCACGATACCTCACGATGCCTTATAATACCTCACAGCACCTCACGACACCTCACGGGCAGCTTCCTTCCTGGGGAGCCGGCCGGCCGCCCTGCTCCCGGGACGCCGATGGAGCCGACGTGCATGATGAGCCCGGCAGGGCCCGCCTGCGAGGCTGATCCAACCAGGACATGACGCCATCCTCATACGTCACATGCCATGGCAACCAGGGGGTTCTTTTGACAAGCCGTCGGGGGGGGCTGTCGGAGAGCCAACAGGTCCGCTGACGGAAATCAGGTCAAAATGGTCGGGCCTGCACAGCGCTGCAGACAAGATGTGGGGACGAAACGAGCCTTCCATGGATGGAGACACCCAACTGCCGTGGCTTGTCTGTTCCTGCTGGCCCGGACAGCACCGAGCTGGCCAGGGCTGAGACTGCTCCGGACCCATCGTGACCGCCGACCGTTGTGCCTCCCTCCGTGAAGACATGGACCAGCAGGACGTGCGACAACATGGCCAAAACTCGGCAAATAAAAGTGCACAACAAAAGTACGCGTCAGATAGATCTACAGCCACGCAAGCCACCTCCACCCCCTCATCCCGGGGCCCTTTTGAAGGATCCATGTCTTGAGAAGCAAACCAGCAGGGAAAAAAAAAAAAAAAAACCCTCATCCCTCGTCCAATAAAGTCTTCCCCCGTCAACCCTCCAAGCTCATTCCCCGTTCCAAAACACAAATCATCTCCTCATACAGCCCCTCCTCCTCCCCCTCCTCCCCCCCTTGCCCCCCCGGCACGAAACAAAACCGCGCGCAACTCGGCAGCCACGCGCCGCAAAGACCCAAACTCGGGTCTGAACTCGTCGAGCACCGCCCGAAAGCCCTCCTCCGTACCCACATCCCTCGCCTTGCGCTCCGCCAATACCTCCCACCCCCCGTCGCTCCACCCCTGGAGCTTGCTCCCCTCGGGCGGCGACTCGTCGTTCTTCGTGATGACCACCCACGGGAAGACATACAAGAAGGACTCGAGGTCGTGCCGGCATGTGTGCCGCTCGCGGTTCATCACCCCGA
Source organism: Aciculosporium take MAFF-241224 (assembly GCA_000222935.2). NCBI lineage: Eukaryota > Fungi > Ascomycota > Sordariomycetes > Hypocreales > Clavicipitaceae > Aciculosporium > Aciculosporium take. Next base: position 6,439 of record AFQZ01001117.1, read on the forward strand.
GGGCGATAAACGGCATCGTCGTCCCGCCCGGGTGCTGGTGCTTGTGCGGTCCCGGAAGGCTCCTCAGATCCAGAAGGCGCGTCAGCGTGGAAAAAACCGTCTGTGGGGGCTCGCCCATCGGAAGGTCCTGCGCAGGTTCGCCGTGCTTTCCACCTCGTCGTAGTGATGGAGGGAGACGGTGGCGGCGCGGGCGCACTTGTCGCCCGCCACTCGGAGCATCTCATCCTCGCGGCGGTGTCCGGCCCAGCGCCACTTGAACTTGACCGCGTACTGCCACTTGGAGGCCAAAGCGGGTGTCCTGGCCCGGTAGCACGTCGTTCCGGTCCCGACAAGACAGTCGCGACACGCCAGCGGCTTGTCATGGTCGACGTGGAGCTTGCCCAGCTTCCCCACGCTCACGTGGCTGCCGTGCTCATCCGTCCTGATGAGGTCTGACTTTCCTAGCTGCTGGTCCGTCATCTGCTGATAGCTCAGCATCATGGAGAGGAAGCGGGCGACATCTTGGCGCACATCCAGGACGTCGCTGCGGTATGAGCCCGAGCGGTCCAAGACCCAGAGCTCGAGGAGCGGCCGGCGCATGTACAAGGCGTGGAGGAAGAAGCGCGTGGGTTGGCTGGTGAAGACCTGGTGGGCGAGTCGACCGAGGTGCACGAATCCGTTCTTGTACGAAACGCGACGGCGTCTGCAAAAGAGCCCGACGGCTTGGACGCTTTCCCATCTCGTCTGTTCGCCGGGGCCCGCTGACTTGGTCTGGTCGTCGGGGGCCGGTGACTTGGGTACCGTCAAGAGGAGCCGCGAAGCCTCATCCGCGTTGCCGCCATGGGTTGTCCCGTCGATGCTGGACAGGTTCCACGCGCCGCGGGCGCCGTCCGTCTCGCGCGACGAGTAATCCGTCAACCAGGTGAGGAAATTGTCGTTGTCGTCGGACAAGGACGGGGCGTCAGCTGGGATGGCATGACGTGCGCAAACCCCCTCGGCTGTCCGTATCTCTAGACGGGATTCATGGCGGATGTATTGAACGTGGCCAACGTATCTTTCCATGAAGCCGCTCATGGGGCCGTGCATGCGGCCGTCAAAGTCTTGGAGGATTTCTCGGTCGTCCAAGTTCATGGTGGAGGTCTGTTGATGTGCCGGATGGGAGATGGGTTGGAGATGGGGTTGGAGATGGGGCTGGCGACAAGATTTGGACCAGGACGGCGGCATTTCAAGGTCGATGATTGCCAGCAGTGGACCAAGCTTTTGCTCTGGCTTTTACATGAGGGCCACGGGCAGGCGACGCCATTTGTGCAGAGAAGAAAAGAACAAAGAAGGCAAGGGCGCAGGAGAAGCAACAGAGTGGATGCTATATGATGCAATGACCTTGAGCTTTTTTGACCGACAATGCCAATGTTGATCAGGACAATGGTCAAAATGCTTGATACATTCGTGCCGGCCAGCACTTACAACACTTTGCCTCGCATCAGCCAGGTTGCGGAGGCTCCCGACGACCACTCCAAACAAGTACAAGAACTTGGTGAGCTGCTCAATAAGCACAAGGTACCTGAGGGCGTCAGCATTCGGTTGATCCATGAGCACTTTGACGCCTCGGAAGGCGAGATGATGGTTTTTGACAGAATTTTGCTTCCTGGACGTGGCGTCGTTCAGGTTATGAAACCCATGGTGCCTTGACGCGATGACAAGCTTGGCGGCATCCACTGCTTCGTTGACGACGACGGAGCCCTTGAAGCGTATGCGTATGGCAATTTGGAGATGGCTGACATGACCGGGTTTGATCTTTTCGTCGCCGACTTGTCTCGTTTCGTCTCCGAGCGAGGCCTGCCGCGCAAATTTGGGCTCAAGCTTCGGGGCGAGGAGGATGGGGAGCATGCTGCTTGATGAATCTCGCCACAAACGAGGTCCCTGGCGGTACATGCCCGAGGTCGTGTCTGTAATGGGCATGTGGCGACATGGCAGAACGCCGCGAAGAGCACCCAGGACGATGATGGCATGCTGGTCCTGATTCAAGAAATCTTGGTCAAAACAAAGCAGCACCAAGACTAGCGCGCAAGCGTGGCGTCGCCAATGTTTCTGGTGCGGAAGCGCAACGATGGCGTTCATGTCGAAAGACGGTGGCGTCTGCGGGAAAAGGGAGAAGGCCAGACAGGGCTGACCGCCTGCCGGCTCGGGGGGCTTCCCGCCCACGCGGACCCACTCAGCCCAATCGGAAAAATCGGGTCGCGTCGCCGAGGTGGATGTGCGACCGGTACCTACCTGGATGCGTGCATGAAGCAAAAATGATGCATCATGTGTCTTGTCCATCCCGGACCAACCAGGGCTCATGCATGCAGGTGGCCATGCGGCCGTGTCATGCGCGGGAAGCGAGCGGGCCGGCCAGATACCTGTGCCGGCGGCCGTTGGCGACAAAGAAAGGTGAGCACGGCGCTGGAATCCAGTGCACGGTGCAACCCGCGGGCCTGCTGCGCCCAGCGGCTGCCGCTGAGCCGCACGCTGAGTCAGCCACGCGGCGGGCATCTGTCTGGTCCCCACCCGCCAGACGCTCCCCCGCGTCGGCTCCGTCGTCGTCGACGCGACTGGGTGACCGACCCAGGCACGGGCAGCAGCTCGTGGGCCAAGTGGGCGGGCTGGGCTACCTTGGCTACGTTTGCCATGTCGATCCAGGCCGGCATTTCTCGCGCCTTTACCACGATTCACGTCTCCAGCTTTTTTTTTTTTTTTTTTTCCCTTCTTCGACCAATTGGCCATCCCGCCATCTCCAGTCTTGGGCTTTCCCCCTCCCGGCCCGCACCAGTCAAGAACGTCTTCTTCCCACCCACGACCACATCCGACCCGGAGCCGCGCCCAACACGCGCCGCCCACCTGGCTCCCTACACACAGCAACACCCGACCAGAACATCGGCAGAAGAAGGAGAGCAAGACAAAGAAGAGGGAACATGACAAACCCCTCGCCCGCAAAGCAAGAGCAACGCGCCCCGCTCACCCCCCGCGACGCAAACGCGAACCCAGCCCCCCTCGCGCGACAGACGCCCAAGCACGCCGGGAGCTCGTCCGTCCTTGCTCGCAGCGGCCGGGGAAGCCCCTCGCCCGTCAAGAGGGCTCAATCGGGGGCCAGCAGCAGCGGGCGCGGCACCAAGCGGCCGGGCGAGGACATGTGCTCGGGTGCGAAGAAGGCAAAGAAGAAGAAGAAGAAGAAGGCGCGTGTGCCAGAGGTGTGTTGTTGTTTTCCCGCAGGCAGTGGTGTGGCGGGCGCGGTCGCGCGGGAAACAAAACAATGCTCGTGATTTGGGGAACAAGGAAATTAAAAAAAAAAAAAAAAAAAAAAAAGAACACCCAAAAAGATTGTGAAGCCTTGTCCGGCACTGCACTTCTTCCTAATGTGGTTATGCTGACACGATGCATCCGTCCGTCTCCCTTCTCCAGGACGCGACCCCCCGCTGCTCACGATCCGCCTCCCCGTCTTCCTCCTCCTCCTCCTCCTCCTCCTCCTCCGCCACCACACCCTCGGCCTCCGTCTTCGACACATCCACGGGCGTCGCCCCCGACGCGGACTCCTCGTGGGCAACCGCCACCACGGAACCAGATGCCGTCGCCGCGCCCGTGGTCGCCCCGGAGGCGCCTCGCCCGCGCCAGAGGGGGAGCATCATGACGCGGGAGCAGGCCCGAGAGGTGAGGAGTCGATCCCCCCCCGCAGCCCCCCCCCCCCCAAACAAGGAAGATGATGCAAGGCAGACTGACCGGGGCCCCCTCCTCTTCTTGCCATGTGCTTCCCGCCTCCAGAAAGCCGAGATCCTCCGCCTCCGCCTCGGCCTGGCAAGCTACAAGCTTCGAACGGGCCAGACGGCCGTCCCCCTCGCAGACCTGCAGCAGAGGCCCCTCCTCCCGCGGGATCCCCCCTCGTGTGTCCGTGCCGGTCGCCCGGCGGCGAATCTCCGACCACATGGCTCCGTGCGCGCCTGTTTCCCGACCGCGACCGGGGAGGTGGCCGGCTCGCGGACCGCGTCTGCAAACACATGGGAACAGGTGACGCCGTCGCAGGGCCAAGGGACGTCGTGTACGGGGGGGGGGGGGGAGGACAAGCGCGGCCACGTCCTCTGTCTGAAAAGACAGGAACAAAAATAAAATAAAATCAAACCTGCGGGCTGCACCGTAAGCCATGAAACGTCCTCCTCTGTTCATCCCCCTCTTCAAAAGCCATTCCCGGACGTCCACCTGTATTCTGTAAAAAATGGGCATCAGCCATCTCGGCCGCGCTCCCGCGTTGATTGTTAGGAAGCGAGCCAGACGGGGCAGCTGTGCGGGTTGCGCTTGTTCGCGGGCGGTGCGGACGCAAGCAGACGCGCCATTTCGCGGTGGGATCCATCCGTACGTACATGCATGGATAGGAGCATCCGTGAGGGAGACGGGCTCACCAGACGGATGGACGGACTTTTCTTACGAATAATGGCATCTTTGTTGTGGCGGGTGGTATGGATGGATACCTGGGCGGTATGGGCATTTACACGGGGGGCTATTTTTTGTTACTTTTTTTTTTTTTTTTTTTTTCCTTTTTTCCTATTTTCTTTCGTGTTTCCCTGTTTCTTTTTCTCTTCATTCCTGTCCGTGTCCTTGCTCCTGTTCCCTTTGCCAGCTTCTTTTTTCTTTTCATTCCCGTCCGTGTCCTTGCCCTTGCCCCTGTTCCCTTTGCCGACTTCTTTTTTTGGAAATCGGCGTGTATTGTTTTCCCAATAAATGCCTTTCTCGACACACGTCGCGTCCCATGTGCGGCTAGGCGCCGCGGTTCACCTTCGTGTGTAGTAAGGCAGTGACGCCGTCCTTGGTTCAATTGCAATATAAATGGTTGCGTGAGTCATGCACGGCCGATGGATGCCGTTTTACAATGCAAGGGGAGGTCCGCCGGAGGCGGGAGCTCGCCGCAGGCGGCCCCCGGCAGGGCCCCCGGAGGGATGTTCAGGATGCAGGACTATCTGATATAATTGTTTTATAATATAAGGGGAGGTCTACTAACGGGATGTTTAGGACGCAGGACTATTTACTATAGTTGTTTTATAATACAAGGGGAGGTCTACTAGAGGGATATTTAGGATATAGGACTATCTAATACCGCTGTTTCATAATACAAGGGGAGGTCTGCCGGAGGCATGTCAGGACATAGGACTGTCTAATACAGCCGTTTTATAATACAAGGGGAGGTCCGCCAGAGGCATGTTTAGGACGCAGGACTATCTACTACAGCTATTTCATAATATAAGGGGAGGTCTACTGTTACGTGATGGATACTCCACGTAGTTGGTTGGTAATACCATACAGCTATTCGTTATCGTGATCATAGAAGGGCATCAGTACGCACCTGTTCACTAGTTATGTGGTCAAATGCATGTTGTAAGATTGTTGATTCTCACTAGCTGTGCGACGGAATCGTCATCTATAGACGGAGATCCACTGGTCACGGAGAATACCGTAACACATACTCAAGGCAGAAGCTTACTACAGGTAGCCCTCAGTAGGGCCCCTAGAGGTATATTCAGGACGTAGGACTATTTAAAATAGTTATTTTATAATACAAGGGGAGGTGTTACGTGGTGGATTCGTCACGTCGTCGGTTGGAAGCAACCGTGAAGCTGTCATCAACGTTATCATATAAGGGTCATCAGAACGCACCTGTATATACTGTTATCAAGTTATATAGTCAAGTGCATGGTGTAAGTTGGTTGTTATTCACTAGCTATACGACGAATCCGTCCTCTATATGTAGGGATCCACAGTCACGGATTGTACCGTAACAGGAGGTCTACTAGAGGGATATTTAGGATGCAGGACTATTTAATATAATTATTTTATAATATAAGGGAAGGTCCGCGAAAGGGATAGTTAAGATATAGGACTATCTACTATAGCTGTTTTATAATATAAGGAAAGGTCTACTTAAGGGATATTTAGAATACAGGACTATCTACTACAGCCGTTTTATAATACAAGGGGAGGTCCGCCGGAGGCGGGAGCTCGCCGCAGGCGGCCCCCGGCAGGGCCCCCGGAGGGATATCGAGGAAGGAGGGACTTTACAAGAAACCAAGGGTTTGAGCATGATCCGCGCAGCTTCTCCATCGCACAGCCAACACGCCCGCTCCCCTTTCACCGCCCCAGATGGCCGATCCCGTCTCCGTACGCACCGGACCGAGACTCGTCCGTCTTGCAACCCCATGCATCATGCGTGTCCGCAGGCCACACGCAGCGCAGCCGATCAGGATCTCGTGGCCGTCCGTGTCTTCATGTACATGGACTAGTCAATGGAAATGCGGCCCTCCAAAACAGCATAATGACGATAAAAGGCGTCAAACAAGCTCGTGGCAAGCTCCACATCGGCCGAGCCGCCCGTCTCGCGAATGCTATGCATGCTGAGCTGCGGATTCCCCAGGTCGAGCGTGCGCAGGCCCATCATGGCGGCCAGCCCGGGGCCGATGGTGCTCCCGCAGGGGGAGTCGTTGCGCACGACAAACAGCTGGAGGGGCACGCCGGCGAGGCGCGCGCACTGCTGGATGAGGACGATGCCGGGCGAGTTGGTGGCGTAGCGCTGGTTGGCGTTGATCTTGATGACGGGGCCCTTGTTCATGGCCGGCTGGTGCGACGACTCGTACTTGCCGGCGTAGTTGGGGTGCACGGCGTGGGCCATGTCTGCCGAGACGAGGAAGGAGCGCGACAGCGTCTGCTCGTAGGCCGTGGACGACGCCTCGACGGCTTCGTGGTGCACGGCCTCGTAGCTGCCGTCGCTCAAGGCATCGCGGTTGCCGGGGAGGGACGCCAGCCGGCGGATGACGGACGGCAGCAGGTTCGAGTTGGCGCCCTGGGCGGACGTGGACCCGATCTCCTCGTGGTCGAAGCAGGCGGCCATGCGGATGGTCGGGTCCTCGTCGAGGGAGCCGCTCTCCCGGACGGACGAGATGAGGCCCTCGGCGGCGCAGTACGTCATGCCGAGGTTGTCGAGGCGCGGCGAGAAGATGAACTCGTCCCCGAGGCCACCAATGACGGACTTTTGCGTGTCGTACAGGACGAGCTCAAAGTCGATCATGTCGGCCACCTCGGCGCCCGCCTCCGCGGCAATGACGTCCAGGACAGCCGGGTGGTGGCGCTTGGCCATTTCCTCGAGAGGCTCGAAGTCGTCGGCCTCCTCGTCTGCGTCCTCGGCGACCGGGCAAGCGGCAGCCGCATCCTCGTCGGCGCTCTTGTTGAGCTCGGCCGTGGCAAGGCCAATGATGGGAAGCAGCTCCGACTCCTTGTTGGGATCAAAGCCGGACTGCCGGTGGAGATGGATGGCGAGCGTGGGGATGCGCAGCAGCGGCTTCTCGATCTTGATGAGCTTCTGGACGACAGCGTCGCCCTCCCGGACGAGGACTCGGCCGGCGATGCTCAGGTCGCGGTCGAACCACGAATGCCAGATGCCGCCGCCGTAGGCCTCCACGCCGACCTGCAGGTAGCCGACATTGGCCTTTCTGGACACGGGCTTCAGCCGCAGACAGCACGAGTCGGTGTGGGCGCCGACAATCGAGACGGGGTTCCCCGGGCGCCACCTGCGGCCGATGGCGAAGGCTACGATGGAGGAGCCGTTGCGGGTGAGGTAGTACTTGCCGCCTGGCTGGAGGGTCGAGGCCCAGGACTCGCGTTCCTTGATCAGCTGGAAACCTGCCTTTTCGAATCGACGGGCGGCAGATTGGGTGGCGTGGTAAGCTGGTTTGGGACGAGAAAAACGTCAGTTCGGCTTTGTGTTGATCAACGAGCCTGTCAGGCAGGCAAGGCAAGGTGATGATGGCAGGCAAGTGGGCGGGCAGCGAGACTTTGTTTGCCTCGGGCGGGCCACGGCTTCAAGAAACAAGAAAGAGGGCATCATACGGGTGGGAGAGTCATTGACAAAGTCGACAAAGTCGAGGGCCATCTTGGGAGGAGCCATGGCGGATGACGACGTTGCCAAGTCGCGTGAGAAGAGGAATCGACCTGATGGAGTGCCGACAAGTCGGTGCGCCCCGGGTCCGAAGAGACGAGACAAGCGCGCGGGCAGAGGAGACGCTGGTGAGGGCATGAAAGAGCACAGATGAGGCGAGAGGCGAGCCCTTGAAAAGGCCCAAGGCTTAATCGATACGGGACAGAGGAGAGGCAAATCGCTGACGGGTGACGACGAATGACGAATGACTGATCGGGGCATGTGCAGACGGCATGTCGATGGGAAGCTGAGGTCGTGTGATGCGACGCTCCCCAAGTCCTGTGGGCCGAAGCCGTGCGGGGCACCGCCCACTTGATGGATGTGGCTGGTACCAGGTGGCACCAGGTGGCACCAGGTGGCACGTGGGCCAGAATCTTGTCATTCCTACCGCAGGCACCTTCCTCCTGCTTCTGGACCGGGACAGTGTACGAGTGGCCTCTTGAAATGATGAAGGAGAGTGACAAGGCATGATGCCGACCGTACACGTGCTTTGCGTTGGACGGGGAATACTATCCTTGTGCCTGCCTGACCAACTGCAGAGCGAACAAAAGGAAGCAGGCAGAGCGAACAAAAGATGGTTGGATTTCTGTAACACGGGGGAGCTAGGTCCTGGATCTGAAGTTGTCCAAATGGCAGCATCAAGTTTCCTCGGACCGAGGTCTGTCTCGACTTTATTCGGTACTCGACACTATCATGAATCATGAAGCATATCAAGCATTCTGTCACGGTTGGTGGTCTACTAGTGGAGTGAAGGCTATAGTAAAGCGTACTCGCGGCTGGGGAGCTGCAGGTAGGATGTGAAGGTTCAAGCATATCAAGCATGCTGGCGAATTCTTCTCCTCGGCTTTTCTGCCACGAGACAGGCAAAAGGGCAAAACAAAACCGACGACTTTGAAGGGGAAAAGGCGTCAAGCAAGACCCTCAACCTGTTTTATACACACCCCCTGGTTTTGTGCAACCCAAGGTACAGATTTATGCCTCCGTGTCCATGCAGAAGCGCGCCTCTTGTCTCTCGACCTCCTCACATGCCGCCAGTAAGCCCACCACCACCACCACCTTGCATGCACCACCCACCGTCTTAGGACGGCTCAAACAGGACCCCTGCGCAGATGCAATCGCAATCTTTCACAACGATTTTATGCCTCTACGTTGTGCCGAGTCGTCGTCGTCGTCATCACCCAGTAGGAATGAGCTGCGAACCGAAAATCCATACCACAGCAATAAGCTCCTCACCCAAAATCACCTACACACAAAGCGCCGACTGAGCAAACATGAGGCAGTGTGTAGATGAACAGACGTTTTTCTTCCCACACACAGAACATACAATACAGACTGGCAGCGATGAGAAAAAAAAAAAAAAAAGAAAAAGAAAAAAAAGGAAAAAGAAAGAAGAAAGAAGAAAAAATGCAAGGCCACGCCCAATTGCATAAAATGGAGAAGAAGAGCGAAAAGGGAAGAAGAAGAAGAAGAAGAAGAAAACCAACACGGGAAGATTTGATTGCATGCATACTACACGTGCATGCTCATGCTCATCCGGCCCATCCGGAAGCAAATGGCCGCCACGGCCGCGGCGGGTGATTCCCGTGGTCCACGCGAGTGGATGAAAAAAAAAACGGACACGACGTGTTTAGAGTGTGGCATAATGAAAGGAAAAAGAAGTAGACCGAAAAAAAAAGAAAAAAAAGAAAAGAAAAGTGACCGGAAAAAGCACAAAGTAACTGCTAACGGGCTGGAGTGAAGAATAAAAGGCACAGCTAGCAAGCGACAGCCATTCCACCAACCCACCACCACCTTTGTCGCGACCCAAACGAGGCACTCTAAGGGGAAAAAAAAAAGAAGAAAAAGAAACTAGTTTATTCAATATACCTACCACCTTTCTTATAACCTAAATAAGGCACTCTAAGAAAAAAGAAGAAAAAAAAACCCCTAACAAAAGACCTGGTTTATCTAACCCACTACCACCTTTGTCGCGACCCAAACGAGGCACTCCAAGGAAAAAAAGGAAAAAAGAAAGAAAAGGAAAAAGAAAGAAAAAAAAAGGCCCCGGTTCATCCAACCCACCACCACCTTTCTCACAACCCAAACAAGGCACTCTAAGAAAAAACAAAAAAAAAGTACAAAAAAGAAAAAAGAAAAAGAAAAAGAAAAAGAAAAAGAAAAAGAAAAAGAAAAAGAAAAAAGAAAAAGAAAAAGAAAAAGAAAAA
>AFQZ01001116.1:0-16657 GCA_000222935.2 Aciculosporium take MAFF-241224
TTCTCTTCCTTCTCTTTCTTTCTCTTTTCTCTCTCTTTTCTTTCTTTCTTCTTTCTCTTCTCTTTCTCTTTTTTTCCTTTTCTTTTTTCTCTCTCTTTTTCTCTTTTCTCTCTCTCTTTCTTTTTCCCCTCTTCTTTTTTCCTCTTCTTTTTCTTCCTTTTTCTTTATTCTATTCCTCCTCCTTCTTTTTATTCCTCCTTTTTCTTTTATCCCTCCTTCTCTTCCTTCCTTTCTCTCTTCATCTCTCGTCCTCTCCTCCCGCTCTCGTCCTCTCCTCCGTCTCTCGTCCTCCTCTCCGTCTCTCGTCCTCCTCTCTTCCCCGTCTCCCGTCCTCTTCTCTTCCCCGTCTCTCGTCCTCTTCTCTTCCCCGTCTCCCGTCCTCTTCTCTTCCCCGTCTCCCGTCCTCTTCTCTTCCCATCTCCTCAAGCCAATCCCTCGCAAGACACCCCTCCTCGAGACAACCCGCCGCAAGACCGCCCCACGCCGTAGACTTGGTAAAAAAAAAAAAAAAAAAAAAAAAAAAAAAAAACCCCTCCAACAACCGTCGTCGTTCGTTGCCAACGACAAAGCAGTAGACGCGACACGGCACCGTTTCGTCCACAACCCAGACGGGATAAGAGAGGCAAAAACCCCAAAGAATGTGTCCAAAAGAAGTCGTCGTCCTGGCGCCCCGAATCCCCGTCCGCATCGTGAAGCCGGGCATCCCTCCGGCGGACACACCCTGTAGGTACCTACTCGGGTACGTGACGCCCGATGCCAGCACCCTAGGTACCTAGGAGGTACCTACCTGACCCTAAATGCCCGCGGCAGCATTGAGTCCTCGAAAAAACTCCGTCCCGCGTTGGACCCACCCCGAGACACGAAAAGAGGCCGGCCATCGGAAAGACGGAAACACGGCGTGCAGGGCGTGCAGGATGCAGGCCATGTGACACGACACGACAGGGGTTGGCTGGCTGGCTGGCTGGCTGGCTGGCTGGGGCAGGCAAAACGAGGCGAGATGACGACGTCGAGGTGCCGCGCAGCGCAGCACCACGCGCGAGATGAGATGAAATGAAGCTCCCAGCAACCATGATTTCACATGGAGTGCACCGAGACTTGTCCGGATGAAATACATGCTTCAACCCCATTATCAACTCATGCCCACCATGCAGCATGACCACCGCGAGACCATCAAAATCCCATGCCCTCCCCCCATCACCCGCCTCCGACATTTGCATCCTACTCCGCATCTCCCGCCATATCCCCCGCGGCCACCCTTGCGGCCACCTCAGCCTCCGCTTCCGCCTTCGCCGCCGCCTCCAACGCCTTCAGCTGCTTCTGCCCAGCCTCGGTCGTGGCATCAATGATTTCCTCCTGGAGACTCAAGATGTTCGCCTGCAGGGTTCCCAGGTTAGTTGGGCTGGAAAATGTCTGGCACGGCGCCTGCATTGTAAAAGGAAAAGAAGAAAGAAAGAAAAAGAAAGAAAAAGAAAGAAGAAGAAAGAAAAAGAAAAAGAAAAGAAAAAGAAAAAGAAAGAAAGAAAAAAAAGAAAAAAAAAAGGGGGGGGGGGAGTACCTTGGTAAACAGCGCAACCACCTCTTCGGCCTCATCCACCTTCATCGTCCCCAACACCTTGTTCACAGCATCAAGATCGCCCGTCTCCAGCGCCTCCCTCATCTCCGGCGCAAACCCATCAAAAATCTCCCGTGCCTTCTTCTCCTCCTCATCCTGGCTATCCCCCGCCGGCACCTTGATGTGAATCACCGTCCCCGGCTCCACGGCATGCAACTGAATCTGCTCAACGCCCTCTTCGCCACTCTCACCCTCCTTGGCGCGCTCGGCCAAAATCTCGCTCGACCTGTTCTTAATCCGCATGTACGTGTCCTGGACGTCCTTGTGAAACACCTCCTGCGCTTGATGGCCCTGCGTCGTGATTCGCCTGAAAAAGAGACCCACGCCGTCTCTCCCCAGCGCCCGGCAATACTGCAGCAGCAGCGCCTGGTGGACACATTGTCGAGAGTAGTCGTCGTTGCGCTCCAGTGCGGCATCAAAGGCGAGCACCAAGAGCCCGTCGGTTTCCTTCTCCGTCAGGATTTGCGGCTTCTGCGACAGGAACTTGAGACTGGCAGCGTAGTCCCGCGAGGCAATCTTGGCAAACTCTCTGGCGGCCGGCGAGGCCTCGATTCCCTCGTCATCATTCGCGGTGGCCGTTGCACTCGAAGGCTGTGCCGGTGCCGCTGCCGAGTCAAACGACGGATTCAGGAGCTCCACCTCTGTCGAGCCGCCGCTCTTCTTGTCAGACGCACTTGCTTTGGACACGTGCGAGCTGTCGAACCCTGTGTGAATATCACTACTCGTAATCTTCTTCTTTTCCTCCTTCAAAAGCTGCTCGAGCTTCGAGCTCGTCTCCTTCCGGATCGCGGCAATCTTCTTCGCATGTTCTTCAAACTCTTCAATAAAGGCCTGATGGCGATCCTTGGGTTCCTTCTTGTCAAGCGCCTTGCTGATCTCGTCGATCAAAGCAGCAACCATCTGTGAGTATGTGGTCGGTGACGGGGCATCACTTTCCAGCCCTTCCGGTCGTGGGGGAACCTTGTCTGCATCCGGTCCCGGGTTGGTTTCGACGAGAGCCTTGAGAGCGACATTGGGTGCGCCGTCTGCCCCAGCATCCTTGGCCTCGGGGCTATGTTTTCCGAGACACGCAATCATGGACGCGATGCGCTCAAGCAGACCATCGTGTATGGTGTTTTCAAACCTGTACGCTTCAATCTGGAGCTTCCGCTGTTGGCGCTCCTCGTGTATCTGGTGTTGCTTGGCCCGTATAAAAGATCGCTTGTCGACATTGGGGTGCACCTCGATATCCGAATCGTCGCTCAGCTCCAGAGCGTCCTGTCAGGCTCTCCCGTCGTCAGTTGACTGCCATGCCACGTCTTTCTTTTTTCCATCCGCGCAAAGCGCAATCAACCATCTCGCCCGACCTACCCATTTGCTGTAATCAACTGGCATTGTGATGAGCTGTTTCCTTCGTCACGTCTTTGCCTATTGCCTTGTTGCTTGCGTTGCTTCTCTGATTCTTCGACACGGACCCCCCTCCGTGAGCATGCAAGCAGACGTGGTGCAAAGGAAGGGTCAAGGCTTGCTTTTTCGTAGCCATGTCCAAAGTTCGGGCAGCTTCCGGTGGGGCAAAAGCGACGTCGCGACTCCCAGATCTGTCACATGCAGTACAAAGTACCTAGGTACCTAGTATGTACACACTAAAGTTACCCAAGGAAGTAGTAGTAGGTACCCAAGTGTGCGGTGCCTGCTTAGGGCAATAGCAAAGGGTACTTGCCAAGACTACTACTACAAGCTCTAATAAAATACTTAATTATAGATAGCCTATAAGTATTACATCTCTGTCTTGTAATAACTCATAAGCTGGTGAGAGTCTCTAGCTATCACCGTGAGCTACCAGTGTGACGCGGATATCCCCAGGGCCAGCCACAACACCATGACGGCCCACTTGACCTGTTTATTCGAACGCTGCAACCGATCCTCTATCATACACCGTGAAAAATCACCCGCCAAAGGGCAAGGGCATGCGCCCAGACGAGTCCGGATGATGCTCCAGAAACCCCCATATATACGTGCAAAGCATCTTCCAATGCTCCCCGTTTTCCCAACAGCCAGAACAAATGTGGAGGGCCATTCATCAAAGTAGGAATAGCAAACGCAATAATAGCAAAGACGCAAAAAGGGAAAAACAGTAAAAGGATGGAAAGAAAAAAAAAAAAAAAAAAAAAANAAAAAAAAAAAGTAACACTCAGAATGCCCGACGCTCAGCTTTTCCCCTCTGTTCGTTCCTTTCAAGACATCGTCTTCATAAAGTCATCCAGGTCAAAGCTCTCCTCATACTGCTTGTTATCCCACAGCTCTCCCAAATCGTCCAGCCACGCCTTCTTTCCTGGCTGACGTAGATCGCCCGTCTCGATATCCACCATGTCTTCTTCGCGCCCCTCCAGCTCCGTCTGTGGCTTCTCAGTTATCAGGTTTGGTCCAGAGTTGCCGAGGCTGAACAAGTCGAGGATCTGTTCCGTGTCCATTGTTGCCAGACCCGCGTTCTGCTGATTGACAACGGTGGATGCCACGTCAATCTTGAATCGTTGGAGACTCAAAATCTTTTCCTCCAGTGTTCCTCGCGTGATCAAACGATATACATTGACAACCTTCTTTTGTCCGATCCTGTGCGCGCGGTCCATGGCCTGCAAGTCCTTTTGTGGGTTCCAGTCGTGTTCAACAAAAATGACTGTGTCGGCTCCCGTCAGATTGAGTCCGAGGCCGCCCACGCTGGTCGTCAAGAGTAATACGTCGTATGACGGGTCGCTGTTGAACTTGTTGACGATATCTTGTCTCTTGTTGGCCTCTACCGATCCATCCAGTCGCAGATGGGAAACCGAGGGAAGGAGCTCTTTCAAAACCTTGTTCTGCACCATGTCAAGCATTTCCTTCATCTGACAAAAAACGAGGGCTCTGTGAGGCTTGATGGGCTGGTATAGTGGGTCGTTCGTGTCTCCATCGTCGCCTCCGATGCCACAGTCTACCAAGAGATCTCTCAACGCCAAGAGCTTGGGCGCATGAGCCACGTCTTCAACCGTTGTCCCTTGTTTGCGAAGAATTCGCTGCGTTTCCTCGTAGACGGGACTGCCGGGTTTCATCACCATTGCTGGCGAATTGCAAAGCTTACGCATGTACTGTAAAGCTTGGAAGATGTGCTGCTTGGCGTCCTTATCGTCAAGTCCAGCTTCGGCCTGCAGCTTTATGGCATGCTTCTTGGTAAAGTCTTTGAATAGCCTCTTCTGCAAATCGCTAAGATCGCAGTAGTAGTTTTGCAGAATCTTGGGTGGCAGGTCATCCAGTACCTCTTCCTTCAGACGACGTAGCAAGAATGGCAGCACCTGTTTGTGTAGCGCTTCAATGGCCAATGCCCCGGCTTCTTGCTCTTTTGATGTTGCCTTGCTAAAGCGACTGGCAGCAATAGGTCTGGCGAAGCGATCCAAAAACACCTTCTCGGCCCCAAGGAATCCCGGCATTAAAAAGTCAAACAGGGACCACAACTCGAGCACGTTGTTTTGAATTGGGGTGCCGGTAAGGATAAGACGATGATTGCTTGTCAGCCTCTTGACCGCTTGCGTAATCTTCGCCTTGGGGTTCTTGATCAGGTGGCCTTCGTCAAGGACAACATAGTTCCAATTGTGCGCATCAAAGACATCAGCATCGTTTCTACAGATGTCGTACGATGTCACCACCACATCTGCCTCCCCCAGTTTGCTTCTCAAGGTCATTCGTTCGGCTGGAGGTCCCACGTATGCCGTGACCGTTAAGAAGGGCGCATACGTTCTGATCTCTTGCTGCCAGTGTCCAGAGAGTGTGGGCGGGCAGACAACCAGGGATGGCAATCGCCTGGCTTCCACGGCACCTGTTCTCGCGAATTCCTCCCGACGCTGGTGATGGTCACTGGCTACGATACAGATTGTCTGCAGCGTCTTGCCCAAGCCCATGTCGTCGCAAAGGATGCCATGCAGGTGGTACCTATTGAGAAAATGAAGCCAGTTGACACCTTCTTGCTGGTACGATCGGAGTTCAGCTTTGATGGCCACTGGGATCTTGAATGGCTCAACTTTCTTGGGATCCAGGAGCTGGGCAATAAAGGCACGCTCTCGATCACGCCCCTTGAGGAGTTCTGCCGATAGACCTGGAGGGTCAGGAATACCCGCCTCTAGAGGCACAAGCTTCACCAAGGTGGCAAACGAAGTGGTCGCAATGAGCCGAATCTCATTGTCCGAATCACTCATGCGCCCCAGGACGGGCACAATGAGAAAGATGACGTAGGGCAGAATGGCGTCACCCATGACTGCAATCAAGTGATATATGGCCTCAGTTACACCTTGACGGAAATTCAAATCCAGTGGGTTGCTGATGGATGGTAGAACCTTTTCGACGAGTGCCGTCATGCCCTCTACCGTCATGACACTGCATATAGTCGCCAGACATTTGGCCGCCATGTAACGGAACAC
Source organism: Aciculosporium take MAFF-241224 (assembly GCA_000222935.2). Taxonomy (NCBI): domain Eukaryota; kingdom Fungi; phylum Ascomycota; class Sordariomycetes; order Hypocreales; family Clavicipitaceae; genus Aciculosporium; species Aciculosporium take. Next base: position 6,034 of record AFQZ01001116.1, read on the forward strand.
GGACAGTTCCGAGTGCAAAGCCTTGATGACCAGGGGCAGCATGTCCATGATGAATGGGTGGAGGGAAACGTCGAGGGTTGGCGTCATCATCCGGATTATGGACAGGGCGTCCACGATTTCTTGACCAAGTTGTTGCTCCGCATCCCGGGCCTCGGGAGGCAGATCAGCAGAGAATGCTTTGACCAGGGGTTCCTCCATGAACGCCCGTAGGCTAGGAACTGTCTCCAGAAGTCGAGGCCCGTACGCCTTGGACAATATCTCCAGGGCCTCTTTGGCGCCGCGTCGCGTGATACGGGCTGCCTTGACCTCCTTTGCCCATTTGGCAACGTCTGCGTGGTCGACACGATCCTCCTCCTTCTGCATTGAAAGGACACAGGACGTTTTCGCCGCGTGAACGGGAAACTCGGGAGTCTCGGCGACTTCGACGCATGAGAACTTGACAAGATTGGCGACAACCTTGTCTGCAGGGCCCTTGCGACCGTTTTCGGCAAAAAGCTGGACAAGCTGAGCAATGGTTGCAGAAGATCGGCTTTGAAGAAGCGGACTCTCCTCTGCCTTGATCGATTCCATAATGCCCTTGATCAATGGACTCGGTTTCTTGGGTAAGAGCTTCATGGCAACCAAGGCACATGCGGCGCCGGCCTTGATTCTCATGTCACGGGCATCCTTGAAAGCCATGGCGTCCTCGATGGCTGATACGGCGACGGTTCGAGCTTCCTCCAGCTGCTGGCCAGCAATCAAGCGTTGTCCCGGTGGCACCAACTTCTTTAGTCTCTCGTAATCTTCATTGACGCACTTCTCGGCGGTCGTGAGAGAGAAGGCACTCGGGCCGGCTTCTGGTTCACCTTGGACAATCACGGGCAGATTCGGCAGCCTGTTATGCGGCACTTTGCCATAGTCTCGGAAGAGGTGAGTGAGCTGTTGGCATTGAGTCCTGGCGCGCTGGACAAATGTGACCATGTCTCTGTAGGAAGAAGGTCGGTCCGATGATATTATACGCTGCAGATGGTCAATGTAGCGTGATGAATCATCCAATGTTTGACAGTTTTTGGCGAATTCATCAATTACCATGCAAGCCGTGAGCTGCGTGGATGAGAATGCCGAGGCCAAGCCGGGAATAAGGAAGGCGTCATAATCGTCCAGACTTGCGGAAGGAACCAGAGACATGATCTTGGCCATGGCAGTCGAGGCAGAGACTCTTGACCGGATGAGCACATCCATGCCTACCAAGTCGACGTCACCTTGCATCATGTGGCCATCAACGTCGTGTGTCGTGCCCGCCGAGGCTGGCTCATCCGCTTTTGTAGATCGCCGACGGCGCTTCGTTGCTCTATCTCCTCCTTCCGGCGACGATGTCCGCCGAGTGACCAGTGGTGCCGCGCCCTGCACCGCGTACGTGCCTCCCGAGGACTTTTGGAACAAGGTCGCGTTCATGGGAAGTGGGTTGCGCGAGACGCCTATGGGGTGGAGGGTAAGCTGCATCAGGGGATCGATGTGGGGAGCGAACTCATCGGCAAGGACCGAGGGACTTTTTGCCAGTGTGTCAACCAGCGCATTCCAGAGCTCTAGCGACGTCTTGAGCGTTTCCTGATCTCTCTCGACGAGTATGTTCTGGAAGACAAGTCGCAAGATCCTGCCGGTAAGCCATCCACGAGATATGCCGTCGCCCAACTTGGCAAATGTTAACAAGGCCTTGAGCACGGCCAGTCGCACCGACGCGATGGTATGACGCAAGAAGGGGTACAGTCGTGGCACCAGGCGGGTAAATGATCTTTCTTCATCTTGCCATGCAGAAGTCTTCATGGCTTGAAGGACCTCGGGAAAGCCGCACAGAGTAGCGAGAAGGTCCATGATTCGGCCTGTGCTGGCGCTGAGATCGTCGCCCAGGTTTGACAAGCTTTCCCAGACAATGTAGGTGAGTGCATCCAGTTGATCTGGTCGCGTGGTGACGAACTCCTTGGCCATGGGGATCAGGGTGGCAGCACTGACGGCGCGGACATCGTCATCCGCATCACCCAATCCCTTCATCACTGCTTTAATGATGCCGTCAATCATGTCGCCATCCTGTAGAAGAAGGTCTTTTCTCACAGCAACGACATAGCGAAGGCCAACCATGCCACCATGGCAAACGGCCCAGACAGGGCGCTCAAGCTCCAGGTCGTCTTGCATGGCCATGCGGTAAAGAATACGATACGCGTCGTAGACGGAGGCGGACGGAATATGTTTCAACGCTGAGCCAAGAGTTTGACCAATGGTCTCTCGGATAGGAGCAACGGACGTGTCCGAGCTATAATCAGTAAATCGATCTAGCATCAAAACGCAGCAGAGGCGACAGGTAAGATCATCTAGCCACTGACGATTGAGACCATCGTTTTCCTCTTTGGACTTTCCGTGTATTCGCCCAGCGCCAGCGCCGTGCACTCTGATGATATCTCTGAGGCCCATAGCAGCTCCGTGGCGAGTTTCCCATGAGGGGTCAAACAGATCGACTTTGAGAAAGTCGCACATGCATTCGTATGGCCACTCAACTCCCTCCATCGTGTCTACCACGTCAAGTTCAGACTTGATCGGGATGACGGGTCCTTTGAATTCACTGACAACCTTGGTGTCCTCGTTGACATCGGCGGGGCGGTCCAGGTTGAAGTAATCATCCAGTTTGCCGTTATTCTTACTGTCTTCTTCGGCCGCAGGAGTTTCGTCACCGCCAAGTCCTTCTGATCCAGTGGTGGTCGCGCGACGGATTGAGAGATCACCAAATCCTCCTTTTCCATGCGAAGCCTTCATGGCTTCTCTCTTTCGTTTCCGCTTCAACACATTCAGTTGCCTTGAGCTAAGCTGAGCGTCCTCTCCACCTTGAATTTGAGATATGCTTTCACTTCTGGTTGGCCCGTCGCCATTGGTGCCTTCGATGGATGCCATGGCGGTAGACTGGCCATCCGGGACAGCAGTCATTTCCTCATCTTCAATCCTTCGCCCAAGCAAGCCAAGTCTACCAGGAAGAGTCCTCTTCAGGTGTCGCAAGCGCGTTTGCGGGTCCAGCACAGCCAAGTTGTATTCCATTCCTGCCCCCCGGACTAGCTCCCGGCCATACCTCAAAATCGAGTTGACGTCCAGCGACTCAAGCTTCAGTAGATGTTCTTGTCCAAGAAGAAGCTCCCCGTCCGGATCCTCTTTCTTGACGTAGCCATTATCGCCTGAGTTTTCTTCCTTTGTTTGCGCGGACCGCCGAGGCGAGCCATGGGCTTCATTGGGATCATACAAAGGTGCATTTTCGACGATTTTCCCTATAGCCTTGGCTGCGGTGCTGCGCGTCTCCCAGCTGCTATGTCGAAGGTACGGAACCACACGAGACAGTAGGTTAAACAGCTCGTCTGGATGTTGCTTCTGCCAGTCGGCGAGTTGGTTGATGGCGGTCTCCCGAATGAGCCTGGTGCTTCCGGTCTCGAGAAGCGTCACGAGGCGATCCAATCTAGAGGCCATTGTAGTCCAAGGACGATGTGAATGCGATAGGATCTCGCAATCATATATATAGATGTATCTATCATTTGACAAAACAACAGGATGGCGTCCCAATCGAGGTGCAGTCAATGGACTGTTGGCCCATGCACTGCACCCCGGGTGATGAATTCACAATTGCTGACTGCCGGTCCGATAATAAAAAGATGCAAGGACGGCCAAGGCTTGTAAATGGTCACTGACGACGCCCTGGTGCCTGTGCGCTAAGAAGATGTTTGATGAGCGGAAAAGTAGTAGCCGCAGGACGGTCTGGCCGTCGCGAGCAAACGATGTGGTGTGGATGATGAGTTGTGACGACACCCAACCTATTGTTTAAGATTCTGGTGTATCAAAACAGAGAGGTAGGAGGCCTGGTCCAATGCATCCATGCCTGCTCGCAGGCAGCTGCATACAGATGTTCTCGCAAGTGTGACCAGGTGTTGGTTGATGACGGGCAGGTTCGAAAAAGTCCAGAAGTGGCTGGTGACTGACTGGCCGATGGCTGTGCAACTGCGGCTTGGGAATAAGGAATACGGGTGCCGGCTGGACCGTGTGCGTGTGCGTCTTTTGAGCGGTGTTGCACTGTGATGCGACCGTGCGATGCGAATGCGTCGGTCGCGGCTGCCTTCTCAACGCGGACGGGACGGGAGAAATCGAGTGGAGGGCAGGCCCGGTCTTTGTATAATGTGTGTGTCCTGTATTTTTATACACGACAGCACGCGGCGCCCAGCAACGCCAACCAAAACGGTTTCGGTTGCTGCTGCTCGCTTAATTTCCCTCTGGGCCTTACTAGCCCCGTTTTGAGCTAGGGCTCCTCTCTGCTCCCTCGTGCGAGCGCATGTTCGACACCTGGCAAGAAATTTATAAAAAAGATACAATGAAAACTGTGCCAGCCTGGCGTTTTCCCGCTTCACGACAGTGAGTGTGAGTGTTCCAGTCGTGCTCGTACACGCGCCCTTGTTGATGCACTATAGTCTGTTTCCGGTGTAACTCTCGACCAGTTCGCATCCATGACTCGAAACCTTTCTTTGTATTGTGCATACATGGCGGCGCTACAAGGTTGAGGCCAAGTGCCATCTGGCGCACCCGGCATTTAGACATTCACTGACCACCAGACTGCAATCGTAGGTATATATATCATGGATATGTATACACTGGCATTCGATGGAGCGTTCGCGCCCCGACGTTCCGGACCACCAGCTGTACTTTGTGTTGATCCGACGCTTCATCCATCTCTGCGTCTCTGCGACGGTCTCGAGATACTCTTCTATTCGATGTGTGTGTTCCTTGGTGCCTCGGGCCTAAGCCTGCCGCACCACCTTCACCACGCCAGTCGAAATCGTCCGATTCGCCAACTCTCGGGTCTCTTTAAGACACTATTGAACCTTGGGGAGGCGCGGGAGCATGCCAATTCTGACTGGCATGCTCGTAGCATTGAGAACGCAACCAGGCACGCCGTCATTGTGAACGCAACAAGACCCGCCAAGGCTCTTACCAGCTGCATGCACCAGACAGCAAGTTCATGATGGGAAAAGTTGGGTAGTTCATTCCACTGTAGCCCGCAACCTTTTTTTTTCCTCTTCTTTTCCTGGTTGCCAAGTGAGCCTCATGCCACTCTCGGGTGTCAATGTAGCACTTTCTAGATGGCATCAAATACCCCATGGATGCCCAATGGCCGACGATGAACCACCAGTGCCAGGCCGCAGGCTGCTCCTCTCTGAACAGCACGTTGACCACAAGGCATCAGCACGCCCGAGGTAGCAATGGGAAGGCCAAGCGTGTATTGAGTCATCATCTGCCCTGTCTCCATTCCGACAAATTTTTTGCAGCGTCGTCGTGCAGGTATTGATTGTCTCTGTAAATTGCCGGCTCCTACCGGGTAACCTGTGGGACGAGGCGCGTGGCTCGAGGTTTGTGCGATTTGCAGACTCTTGGAAACTCTGTGTGCGCTGACAATCCAGCCCAGAGGAGAGATGAAGCCGCGAGAAACGAGAAACGACGCATGCCTGTGCCGAGAGTCAATGCTGATGATTTCGGCCCATGTCGACGAGCATTGGCCTGTCGCCGACGTCTCCGGGTGCAGGTGATGCGGCGACGATGCCCCGTAGGTACAGCGCTGGCGCGTCACGACAAGCACCAAGTTCCAAGAATGCGACAACATGCGGCCATCCAGCTCATCGGGAAGCGGGCGTAACAGCTGGTCGGTCGATTTCTCCGTATGCCAGCAAGCACTGTTCGTCGCGTATGAGGGAATCAGTCTCGAAACGTGTCCTGTTGCATCTTCAACTTCAAAAGATGACACAAACGTTTCCCCCCTGCCACTGTCGAGTTGGGTTACCTGAAAGCCAGGCCTTTATTCCACGTCTTGCCTTCCTCCGGTGACCGATCACCGCAGTCGTAAATCATGCTGCGCACGCCCTCTCCGTGAGCATCGGGAACTTGTCGAATGTACTTTGCATCGCGCCGAGGTTGGAATTTGATAGGCAGAGTTCCCAACCTCAGCAAAGCACACTCGAAGACCAAGCTCGGCCAAAGAACTCATACCAAGCTGGACGAAACCTTTCATCGCGCGCCCGTGGTCGCAAGCCATGATACGATAGAAGATGCCAACAAAAGAGGTCCGAAACTCTCCCGTCTCTTCGGCTACGCATTTGCTGCAATTTGACCGAAAGCCACCGGCGTGAAATAATCACGGCGGGGACGGAGCAAACCTGAGGCTTCGTTTTTGCCGCGCCTTGACTGGGGCATGCATTTCGCCAGCGCATGCCGGCGTCGTCATCATCGAGATATACCATTCCGTGCCAGCATCTTCCTCTTGTCAGCAACAGACCTTATTCCCTCTTAAGCATCTGACGAGCTGACGGGTATTGATTGAGGAAGAAAGTCGCTTAACAGAATCAGACCTGGCGAGCCAAGAAGGGTTTTCGTTGAGCCGGCCGGTCGGGCCACGTGGCGTCAAAAAGGTCAGTTCCTGACTGATACGGCTCATCAAGTTTCACCAAAGCCGATGCTACATATGTACCCAAGTAGCATGCATTATTGGCAGAAATCAAAGTCCTGAAATGGAGTCGAGTCAAGTCGATTCGATCATTCAGCACACCTCTGCAGGACCACGAGCGGTCCACGAGCGCCGACGGCACCAGATGACGAGCACCATCGTTTGAGGCTGGACATGGTGGAGGATGCGTGCAGCAAAAGAATTCTCATTCTGCATGTACAGATGCATCCGGAGGCTACGTAATAGGTACATACCAGACATATTACTGTACATGAGGATCCGTCCACGCGCTGGTGTGATGCCGTGTTTGTCTGTCTGGTCGGGTGACACGACGTGGCAATTGCCGACATGGGCAAGATGGAATCAGCCAAAGTTCACATGCCCGCTCTGACTGACACGGTCAAGGTGAGAAAAGAAAAAAAAAATTTCAGAAGACATCGGCCAAGTGGTCAACGCAAAGCTCCTACGGGGGGCTAAATTCGTGTCAAATGTATTCTGCCGGGCGGATCGAAATCCTCCCGTCATGCCAGCAGCAAAAAAAAAAAAAAAAAACCTTTACCAGCAAACAAGTATCTTACATACAGCTTAAACCCTGAATCATTTTACAAATCTACAAGCCCTACTAAGCCCCATTCAGTAGCACGCTCCCGCGTACGTAACCATACACGGTTGATGATAAGGATCATGATCCTATAGAGCATTACCTGTAGTGACCTTTTGATCCTTATAAATAACTATAATTCTAATGTACCTACTAGTGTATGTTTATTTTTGATTCGCCCTCCTATCGGCCTGACCCTCCCTGTCCGGTAGATTTGTAAAATCATTCAGGGTTTATACTGTACACATGTATGTACACCTCTGGCGGAGCCTCCAGGATGGCCATCCGACGTACTTCCAATGCCGAATGCCATAAAAAAAATTCATGTTCCCCGTGCCAACAGGCTGCCGAGAAAAGAGGAATGACAAGACAGCAAAATGGGTTCCGCGATCCATGACGCCAGCCGGCAAAGAAGGAAAGAGATGGACGTTTGCTTTCCAAGGCACGGCGAGCACATCCTTGCGGAGCGGCGGCCGGCTTCGACCATGTTGACACTCTCCTTCTAATTTTTTCCGTCTTTCTATAGAATCTATTGCAGTATTAAGCCGCGATGGAAGGAATGGGCAGTTCTTTTTTTCGCTGGTACACTTTTGTATGTAGTGGTATGTACAGTATTCAGGTAGGTACTAATGTGATGAGAGTACGGCCGCGGAGGTTGTGAACACAGCTGGTGACTACGTGGTGTGTAAGTTGAAAGGCATCCATCATGAGTCATCCAAGGGTGTTGGTGGCTACAAGGTGTATCACCGTGGAGTCATCGGCGCCGTGGAGGAGGTAGACAGAGCACAGGAGGAAATAAAAAAAGGAAATGTACATCTTTGTACGTACATAAATATATGTGTATATTTCCACGCAGTAGATTGCCCATGTCACGGATGCCAAGAGTCAGCTCCACTGATCCAGCTGATCTCGATTTAACCGGCCTGTGTCTGGTCGGATTAAGATTAAAGATACATTTTAGTGGGGGGGGGGGGAGGAGAAGGAAGAGACAAAGCAGAAAACAAAAGAAAAGGAAGAATAGCGAAAGGAAGAAAAGCAGGCAGCCCCCTCCAAGCGTCAAGTCAACTATTCAGCGCCTCATTCGCTTTGAATTCCCAGGAAGTCACCTCACAAGGAGCACTGCATGTGTTTGCAGAGATTTCACAGCACAATCCAAGAATTCACATGTGTGTACAGTCCAAGCCTCGAAATTATGCATGTATTTCACAAAGCTACTTGTCTTGTCGGCAAAGCTGTGACAGGGATATTCAGCCAAATAGTAGCCAAATAGTAGCCAAGACCAGCAGCCTACATATGTAGGCGACTTGATTTGTTTTATTCGCAGGAATATAGCCCCATACCAGACGACGTCGCGTGATTAGGCTCTAACACCATGTCATGTCGCATGTATCAGCCGGCCGGCCACAGGATCAATGGGTAGCGCTGATTGGCCGCTCTGAAAGTACCTATATCACGAAACCAGGATTAGACTACACGGCAAGCTCCCGTGAAAATCGACATGGCATCAGTCGCTGGCGTGTACATATCTAGTCTTTTCCGTCCTTTCTCTACTTTTGTAATAAAAAGACACACGGGTAGCCGAGTGCTAGAGCTCTTCAATGATTTCGCGGCAATGCCGGCAATATCGTTCTGTCCGTGAGAAGGCAGGGTAGGTCTTGTCCGCCCCCTAGACTCATAACTGGGTGAATTACACAGATTCTTGTGCGTTTGCAATCCACAACGTGAATTCAGGCGCCGAGTGCATGTGGTTGTAGAGGATGATACACCTGGCTCTCCTATAAAACAGTTCGCTTGGCAACATGAAAGGTGGCGACAGGTTGAAATTCGTTGCCCCCCCCCCGGCTCGTGTTAGTTGGCATATATCGACGTATGTATATGTCCGTCGCGGCTTCTTATCACATTTCCAACCTTATAGCTTCTCGCACGCCCCTTGCACAACCTCGAGGCGAGGTAGTTACGCCTATAAAGTGCCTCTACTTCTGCTCCTTCTTGCTTAGGATCCTCCCTCCCCATCACCGTCGTCACCTCAGTCAGTGCGTTCCAGCACACCTCCTTCCACCATCACTACTCCAAACCATCTGTTGGTGCACAAAAGTCCTTCACAATCACAACACAGCAGAAAACCTTTGTTGATCCGCCGCCATGCGACTCAAGTCACTGAGTCTTGGCCTCGTTGGCCTTCTCAGCATGGGGCTTGTGGCTTCCGGTATGCCCCTCGACGAAGCAAAGCCACACGTGCCCGAATTCAAGGATATAGCTAGCTCGCCTCCCGATGCGCCTGTTGCGCTTCCGGCAATCGACAGGCGAGAGATAGCAATCCGGAACGACGATGGTAGCACTTTGGAGTCTCCTTTAGTCAGGCAAAATTTGTGCCTCAAGTTTAGTGGCACTGATAAGTTCGACAGCTTGTCTTGGATGTTCAGCCTGAAATTTAAAAAAGGCCCAAACCCAGCACGTTTGTGGCGGAGAGGAGTGTTTTCCAGCCCAGTACTGGAGGAACCCGATGTGACCATTGCAGCCATAACTACCATCAGCAACCGGGAAAGTACCTGGTATGGCGGCGCGGCGACACGATTGTCGGGCAAAATCGGTGGCAAAGATCTCGAGGTCGACTTGGTTATGCATGTAAGAGCCTCGGCCGATACTTGTGAAATTATAGGATTTGAAGAACGTGCAACCGCCAACCACGCGGGCGAACGCATTAACGTCGATGTCGTGGAATATGATACATTATGTAATGGTGGTTCATCCAGTCACTAGTCCTGAGGCCACTTTGCCTGCTCGATAGCAGGCTCTCCCCCACGAAGAACAGATGGAATACCGGTGTGAGGTCTTTTTCTTTGGCAAGGGCAGAGGCAGAGGGCGTCTGACGTGTTAATTGTGGTGGTTTGGCCTGTATCCTGAGGGGATCCTTCTGTTACCTGTCATGTTTCATCATGTATCGAGCTATCATGAAATGTTTACACTTGACGTGCTTAAACAGACGCGTGCGTGAGACGCTTCCGTCGTTCCTGGCGATACCTGTACTCTGTCTGATACATCGCTTTGCCAACTGTTGAGCATGTACTCGTGGCGGTGTTGCTGGGCTGAAGACGTATGTACATGTAAATTTTTGCAGATCCCATTGTAGTAGGGATGCACGTTGAAAAGTCAACGTCACGGGCCAAATGAGGTGCGGCGGCGGCCTGAGGCAACAAACGCGGTCCGGTCGTCGGTCCGTCCCTCAACCGAGTCACTGCGACCAGCCAGACCCCAACCGCCGCTTGGCTGGGGCGGGACAAAGAGAAGACGCGTCGTGCTGACCAGCCGACGACGTGGATTAATGTTTTGTTCGCAGCGATTTTCTGGCCAAGCCAAAACGTAGGTGACCGGCCTTGTCAGATGTTGCGCATTGGGCGCCCGCGCAACCCATCATGTACATCAAGCAGATCATTATTCAGGGCTTCAAGAGGTATGCTGCGCGCTGTGAATGTCGGGAGGAGAATAAAAAGAAAAGGAAAAGGAAAAGGAAAGAGAGAGAGAGAGAAGAG
>AFQZ01001115.1:0-16717 GCA_000222935.2 Aciculosporium take MAFF-241224
CTATTCTTTTCTATGTTTACTATACCTAATTAGGCTAGTAACCTATAGTGGGTATAGCCCCACTTTTCTTCTATTTTCTGTGTATATAAGGAGGCTTTCCCTCCCTACCTTAGATAGATTTTCTTAACCTTAACAACAACAACACCAGCATTGGTAATACGATCTTTTTGATATATTTTACCTTGCACCTTTTTTTATTATTGTTCCCTGCTCTCTTCTAGAGCTTGTATTATAAGCTATATACCCTATAGCTTATAAGCAAGACCTCTGTTTGTTATACTTGCTTATTAAGTAAGAGACTTCCAATACTGCTGTGGGATAGTATTAGGTATAATTAGGCGTGCCTTCTTATATCTAGCTATACCTCACAATATAAGCCAATAACGCTAATTACTTATAGCGCTATTAAGGTGAGTTTATCTCATTCTTATAGGTTCTCTTATTTTACCCTCTAATATAAGTGCAGGGGGTTCTAGCTATAGTGTAATATCTTATGCTATAGTAATGCCAGAGCTGCTTCTGTTTTTATTAATTTCATCCAATGCCTGCGCAGTTACTATATTAATATAGCTGCTTGCTTATGTGTTTATTCTTTAGGTTAATATCTTTACTAAGCTAATAGTCTACTGTCCTTATAGGAAAAAGCAAATATTCTATTATAGTTAGAGGTCTACTAGTAAAGTAAAGGCTATAATTAAGCGTACTTATAGCTAAATAGCTGCAGGTAGGGTTGGTAATGTGAATACTATATTTGCTAGCCTCTCTATCTCTTTATAAGGCCTGTCCTCCTATATACCTATGTATAGCTAGGGCGCGGCTTGCCCTAGTGGGTCTCCGTACTCTCACGCTCTTGTCTTGTGACTCCCCTGACAATCCCCCTCTTTTCCCTTTAAATAATTATAACTATATAGAAATCAGACCTTTATTACCCCCTCCCTACGTTATTACTACAGCAATCGCACCCTGTAAAACCATCACTAATTAGTAGTTATTATAACTACAGATTAGCTAGGAATTAATAGAAGAGACAAACTTTTAATATAATGCACTTATTTACTTAATTGCGCAGAATCCGTCGTTTATACTACCTAAAAGCAACTTTTTTTTTATTATTATTAACTTTTGCTACTTGTCTATAATTATTAAGAAGTTTTTTTATGGAATTTACCCCTTATTATTAACTTACTACTAGTCCACAATTAAAGTATCTTCTTCGCCGTTTATTATAAAGAAAATACTAAAAATGGCTTTAACTTCCACTACTAGAGCTAATTAACCTATTTAAGACTCTCTTCCTATAAAACTCTAAAAGTATTCTAACTACTTTATAAAGAAATAAGCTAAGCTAATAAATAAATTAACCCTAAAAAAGCTATAACTTCTAAACTCTATAATAAATTTGCCTACTATATTAACTAGTATGAATCTAGTAACTAGCAAGGTACTAGGTTTCTGTTTATATACTAAGAAGACTTTAAAGGATAAAATGCTAACATTTTTAAAAAGATTACCTCTAAGGTCTAATAAGTACTTTAAGATATTCTTTATTATTTATGTACGCTAGGTAGCTAGAGCCACTAACTAGTTCATCAACTAACTTTGTAATATAGGAAAAACCCTAATATAGGGGAGAAAACCTATATTCTTCTATATAGCTCCTACTAAGCCTTTAATATAAAGTCTTTATTATTTTTAACTATTAGTATGAAATATCTGCTAGTTCCCCCAGAACTGCAGATAATGACAAAAGTATGGTTATGCTTTATATAAAAGGTTAGTATATTAGTAAAAACCCCTTATAAGCACCTCCCCTCCTAATCCAGCTCTTTTTCCTTTATTTTATTGTTTCCGTTACCTTTAGTCCTATCCTTAGCCTTAATATTATATATCTACTATACCTTATAAAGCTCCTCCGCTAACCTGTACTACTAAAGTTACCTAGTTAAGAGCACCTACTTTATAATATTTAGTGCTAGCTTCTTATTATTAAGTGCTACTCTAAGTTCCTACAGGTCTCTTATTATAGGCACTACTAGAATTAGCCTTAAATGGTTATGTTCTGGGCATAATAGAATAAGGTAGTAAATATCCTTATCTCCTCCCTAGCATTAATATATTAGTAATATTACCTTAGGTACCTGTCTGTTATAAAGGAAGGTATTTAGCCTTATTTTTTTTATTTAAAGCTGTACTAAGGCTATAGATTTATACTTTAGCAGGCTATTATAAAGCCTTGCTATCTTTTTTATGCTTTTAAAGTTAGGTTTCTTATTTATTACTATTACTTTTGCCTATTCTCTTCTTACTTAAGCCTTATACCTTTACTATATTTACTGTTTTTCCCACTCCCTTTCTAATTCTTGTCTAGCTATAAGGCTACTAGGGAGGGGGGGGGGGGCATTAGAAAACGCCTTATAGTAATTGCGTTAGCGGCCTCTTCCTTAGTATTATAGCTGTAATGCTATTAAATTACATACTTTTTATATCTTCTTGCTTATATTACTATTCTTAAGTCTTTAGTAAAATTATTACTTAATGTAATTAAGGTATAAATCTACTAGTAGTACTACTGCTTTTGTTTTTAAGAGTGTTACTAGCATTGCCTTATATGCCCCTATAATCTGCCTTAAGCATTTATTTTATTCCCTTATAAATGCCTTTACTACCCCCTATACTACCCCTTTTAACTTACTGCGGATGTGGTATATCCTAGCTTTATAGGCTATTATACTCCTTATTACCTATATATAAAGGGATCTTGTACACTCTAGTTGGCATCCTTATGTAAATATAGCTAATACTATAAGTGCTAACTTCTGCTATAACAATTTAGTATTTACCTTCTCTATATAGGTTAACTAATAAAGCTTTTAGTGAATTTAAACCCCTAGGAATCACGCTGATTATATTAGTTATATTATTATTCTTTTAAGTTAGATTGTTATTATAATTGCCTGCCTTTTCCTTATAAAGTATATTAGCTTACTCTTCTCTAGGTTAAACCTTAGCCTGTACTCCTTTAACTACTCCTTATATATTCTTTAGGCTTTTTCTAGTTATACTTTAGTCTCTTCTGCTGTTTTTCTATATATTATAATGTTTATATTATTTAAAAACCCTAATATTAATATTAATTCTACTACTGCTAGTCTTTAATATAATAGCATAATATAAAGCAGGAAGAGAATAGGAAATGCTAGTAACCCTTGCATAACCCCTATAGTAACTTAGATTTCCTTAGTAATATATCCGTTAAACGCTAATTATATGCTTCTTTCTAATATAAAGCCCTGTGCCTATTTAGTTATCTACCCTAGCAGTCCTAACTCCTTTATAGTGTAAATTAATTATTTATAGCTAATAGTGTTAAACGCCCTAGTAATATCTAGCTATAGTAATAATACTATCCCCTAGTAATGCCATGCTATTTTTACTACCTTTTTTAGCATGCTTAGTGCTATCTCTATTAACCTACTAGCCCTGTTGCCTATTTATATATCTAGTAGTATATAGCCTTCCTTTACTATAATAATAATTCTCCTTATAATAGCTCTTTTAATTACTTTTCCTATTATATTTAATAGTAATATTAGCCTTTATCCCCCTGGTTTGCCTAACTCCTTAGGGGTTTTCCTAGATTTATATAGAACTACTACCTTTGCCTGCTAGAAGGTAGCTAGATAGTGTCTTAAACTATAGTATGTATTTATAAGGCATATTAAACATAATATTAGGGCTGCTCTATATAGCTTAAGGAAACCTATTAGTAGCTTATCCGGCCCTAGGGCTTTTTAACTTACTATATTTATTATAACTTCTTTAATTTTCTCCTCTATAAATACAGGAACCACCTGATTATTACTATAGTATCTTATCTCTACTTCTATCTCTAAACCTAAAGCCCTAGCTATAAATAAAGGAAAGAACCTTTCTATAAATACCTTTACCTTACCCTTATATATAACCTTTACTATCTCCTCCCTGCTGTTATTTTTTAGCTAAGTTAGTAGTAGGACCTATTATATCTTAAGAGGAAGTTTATTTTATAGCTAGGCCTAGCGCTCTAGTGTTTAGAGGCTCCCTTTAGACCTAAATAACTTATTAACTGCTTATTGCTAACTGCTTTTCTTTTCCTTTAAGATTATATAATTCTGTTTTCCTATAGCTTCTGTTAAGGCCTGCTATAATTCCTATGTCTGTTAATGCTACTACTGCTTATTAGTATATCTTGCCTTTACTATTATATTCTTTACCCTTTTATTCTATTAAGGCTGTGGTTTATTATACTCTTAAGGTTATTTAAGTGCTATTATATTAGCTATCTCTATAAGTTATTAAGTAAGCTATTACATATAATTATTAATTTCCTATTAGTTATATAGTGGGAGCTCTAACCCCTCCTTTCTAAGCCTGTTTAAAGCCTTTGCTATAATAAGGTTTTTATTTACTATTCTTTAACCCTAGACTAATCCTAGGCTATTGCTTAATTTCTTGCTTATTTTAATGCTAATAAGCTAAGGTATATGGTTAGATCCGGTGATTTCTACTAGCTTAATAAACTTAATACTAATATTATAAGTAGTCTATATATAGTTAATAGTACTATCCCTACTGCTATGTTCTCTCCTTATTACTTCCTTAAACGGCATAGCTAGGCCAAGTTGCTACCTTATTATAAATTCTAATATCTTATTATGCCTTTAAGAGGTTTAGCTAAATCTATCCTATAAGGGGTAGTGTTAGTTAAAGTCCCCTATAAACACACTCTGGCCCTTTGCCTAGGTATTAGTAAAGTGTTATAAAGGCGTTTACTACTCTCTTTTATAAGCCGGGGAATAGATGTTATATACCTTTACTTTATATAGCTTAATACTATATTAATCCTCCCCCCTCCCTATAGTCTAAAGTCCTATTTTAACCTTTTAATATATATAAATTACCGTTTTTCTACTATATATTGCTAATATATAATACCCCTAAGATAGATTTAGTAGTATACTATTATAACCTTCTGGTTCTTAAATAGCTATTACCTTAGGGCTAATATTATGCCCTAATGCTAGATATACTAGATTACTTTTCTTCTATATATTCTAGTATATAACCTTAATTATATACTTTATTGTATGCTTTAGAGCACCCTGGTTAGGCTGGCTCTAGTATTGTTTTGCCCTCTTGTTAGTTATAAAAAGGCTAGCATTATACCTTTCTCTACCGGTCTTTATTATTCTAATTATAGCTTATAGGTTTATCTTATAAAAGGGCCCTTTAATTATATACTCCTTCCTCTTAGCTGCCTTTTTATTAGTCCCCTAGTCTTTTCTTTATAATAACCCTTGCCTATAGCAGCTGTTGTAACCTCTAGCTAATAGCTGTAGAAGAATAGCAGCCTTATAGTATAAGCCTTCCTAGCCTGCTGCTATTTATTATTACTTACTAAGTATAGCCAAGACTATGCTAGGTATGCCCTTATATAATTTAGGTATTTCTCCTATACCTTGCTTATTAATATTAAGTAAGTTCTCTTTCCCTTAAGGTGTTTTTTAGTAGTATACCTGCTATATCTTGCTTTCTCCTTATAGTACTTAGTAATATACCTAATCTTATAGTAGTTATAATATTGCTTTAAGTGGATTATCTTATTATATAGCTTAGTATTAAAAATCTCTGCTTAGTATATTATTTCCCTATGGTATAGGTGGTTTACTGCCTTAGTGCCCTTAATACTAACTACTAGTAATATTCTTATTACTATTCCCTTTAGCTTCTATACTATTATCTTTACTATATTTAAACCATTTTCCTTTTTAATATTCTTCCTTATATCCTTAATTGTAATGTGGTTTATTAATTATATTAGGAATCCCTTAATAATTATACTAAACATCTTCCTGTTTACTTCTGCCTTAGGTCTAAAGGCAACTCTTACCTAGGCTGTGTTTTTCTTTTATTTCCTTCCTACTTTAGTAAATATAATAACTATATCTCTACTTTATAGTTAGCATGCTACTACTGCCTTCTTTATACTAATAGCGCTATTTACTGCCTTTATAATCTCCCCTAGTAATCTGTTTCTAACTGCCTTACTAATAGTATTTCCCTTTACTATTACTTTCTAGTAATAGTAAGCTAGTATTACTATACCCTCTGTTTAGGCTAAAGGGATTATTATATTCTGCCCTATAGCTTTATAAGCTATAATAATTACCTAAGTCCCCCTAACTACTAATCTAGTCCTAAAAATAGCCTTTATTACCTTTTTAACTGCCTTTTTAACTATGGTTTTTACCTTACTATTAACTACCTCTATAATTAAAGCCTATAGGCCTTCTATACTAGTTCTTATTTAGGCTATCTCCCTTCCTATATTTATAGTAATTTATACTATAATTCTAATAAAAGCTTATACTTTTATTATTTTTACCTTTAAAATAACTTTTATTATTAATTTCTTTAGTAATTTTATTTTATTTTTTAGTTTTTCCTATACTACTATTATTCTAGGATTTTTTTTTAAAGCTATATTTCTTCCTAGGTAGTGTCCTGTTCTTTATTAGTTATAGATCCACATAAAAATTTATTAATTATTATGCCCCTTATGCTGCTTACTTTCCTTATATAATACGCTATTACTAGGGGGGGTAATTAATAATAAGGAATCTAATTCTATGCTTCTTTTCCGTTTTAGGCGTAATACCGCGTCGTATCCGCGGTGTTTTTGGGAATAGTCTTTTTATAATTAAGATATTCTTTAAGATTAAGGAATTAACATGTAAAAAGGATTATAAAGACTAATTAACTATATACTTACTAATTTAGTTAGTATAAATAATTCTATCTTCTTTCCTAATAGAAAGCTCTTAACAGGAAACAACACTATTAATATATTAATGTTAATAATAACCTCACCTCCCTCTAACCCTCCTAACCCTTTTACTAAAGAAATAATAATAAAAATAATAATCCCCTTTCTCCTAAAATAACAAACTATTATTATTATTCATGTACGCTAGGTAGCTAGAGCCACTAACTAGTTCATTAACTAACTTTTTAATATAGGAAAAACCCTAAGATAGGGGAGAAAACCTATATTCTTTTATATAGCTCCCGCTAAGCCTCTGATATAGAGTCTTTATTATTTCTAACTATTAGTATAAGATATCTGCTAGTTCCCCGGAACTGCAGATAATAATAGAAGTATAGTTGTGCTTTATATAAAAGGTTAGTATGTTAGTAAAAACCCCCTATAAGCACCTCCCCTTCTAGTCTGGCTCTTCCTTCTTTATCCTATTGTTTCCGTTATCTCTAGTCCCTTTCTTAGCCTTATTATTATATATCTGCTATACCTTACCAAGCTTCTCTGCTAACCTGTACTACTAAAGTCACCTAGTTAAAAGCACCCACTTTATAATATTTAGTGCTAGCTTTTTATTGTTAAGTGCCGCCCTAAGTTCCTATAGATCTCTTATTACGGGCACTACTAGAATCGGTCTTAAATAGTTATATTCTAAGCATAACAGGATAAGGTAGTAAATATCCTTATTTCCTCCTTAGTATTAGCATATTAGTAAAGTTACCTTGGGCACCTGTCTGTTATAAAGGAAGGCATTTAGCCCTATTTTTTCCGTTTAAAGCTAAACTAGGGCTGCAGATTTATGCTTAAGCAGGTTATTATAAAGCTTTACTATCTTTTTTATGCTCTTAAAGTTAGGTTCCTTATCTGCTACTATTGCTTTTACCTATTCTCTTCTTACCTAAGCCTTATACCTCTGCTGGATCCACTGTTTTTCCCACTCTCTCTCTAATTCCTGTCTGGCTATAAGGCTGCTAGGGAGGGGGGGGGGGGGCATTAAAAAACGCCTTATAGCAATTATATTAGCGGCCTCTTCCTTAGTGTTATAGCTGTAATGCTATTAAATTACAGGCCTGCTATATCTTTTTGCCTATATTACTATTCTTAAGTCTTTAGTAAAATCATTATTTAATATAATTAAGGTACAGATCTACTAATAGCACTGCTGCTTCTGTCTCTAAGAGTGTTACTAGCGTTGCCTTATATGCCCTTATAACCTGCCTTAAGCATTTATTCTATTCCCTTATAAATGCCTTTACTACCCCCTGTGCTACCCCTTCTAGCTTACTATAGGTGTAGTATATCCTAGCTTTATAGGCTATTATGCTTCTTATTACCTGTGTATAAAGGGATCTTGTACACTTTAGTTAGCATCTCTACGTAAACGCAGCTAGCGCTGTAAGCGCTAATTTCTACTGTAATAATTTAGTATTTACCTTTTTTATATAGGTTGACTAATAAAGCTTCTAGTGAATCCAAACCCCTAGGAATTACACTGATTATGTCGGTTGTATTATTGCTCTTCTAAGTTGGATTATTATTATAATTGCCTGCCTCTTTCTTATAAAGTATATTAGCTTGCTCTTTCCTGGGTTAAACCTTAGCCTATACTCCTTTAACTACTCTTTATATATTTTCTAGGCTTTTTTTAATTATACTTTTATCTTCTCTGCTGTTTTTCTATATATTATAATGTTTATATTATCTGAAAACCCTAATATTAACATTAATTCCGCTGCTGCTAGTCTTTAATATAGTAGCATAATGTAAAGCAGGAAGAGGATAGGAGATGCCGGCAACCCTTGCAGAACCCCTGTAGTAACTTAGATTTCCTTAGTAATATATCCGTTAAATGCTAATTATGCTTTCCTTTCTAATGTAAAGCCCTGTGCCTATCTAGCTATTTACCCTAGTAGTCCTAACTCTTTTATAGTACGGATTAATTGTTTATGGCTAATAGTATTAAACGCCCTAGTAATATCTAGCTATAGTAATAATACTATCCCCTAGTAATACCACGCTATTCTTATAATCTCTTTTAGCATGCTTAGTGCTATCTCTATTAATTTACTAGCCCTATTACCTATCTGTATATCTAGTAGTATATAGCCTTCCTTTGCTATAATAGTAATCCTCCTTATAATAGCTCCCTTAATTACTTTACTTATTATATTTAATAGTAATATCGGCCTTTACTCCCCTGGTTTGCCTAACTCCTTAGGGGACTTTTTAGGTTTATATAAAACTATTACCTTTACTTATTAGAAGGAGGCCGGATGATATCCTAAGCTATAGTAAGCATTTATAAGGCGTGTTAAATATAATATTAGGGCTGCTCTGTATAGCTTAAGGAAACCTATTAGTAGCTTGTCCAGTCCTAGGGCTTTTTAACTTACTATATTCTTTATAACCTCTTTAATTTCCTCCTCTATAAATACAGGAACTGCCTAATTATTATTATAGTATCTTATTCCCTCCTCTGCCTTTAGACCTAAAGCCCTAGCTGTAAATAGAGGGAAGAACCTCTTTATAAATACCCTTGCCTTACCCTTATATATAACCTTTACTATCTTCTCCCTACTATTATCTCCTAGCTAGGTTAGTGGTGGGACCTGTTGCCTTTTAGAAGAAAGTCCACTTTATAGCCAGGCCTAATGCTCTAGGGTCTAAAGACTCCCTTTAGACCTGGATAACTTACTAACTGCCTATTGCTAGCTACTTCTCTTTTCCTTTAAAATAACATGATTTTGTTTTTTTGTAGCTTTCATTAAGGCCTGCTATGCTTCCTATGTCTATTATTACTACCACTACCTATTAGCACGTCTTACTTCTGCTATTACATCCCTTACCCTTTTATTTTACTAAGGCTGTAGTTTGCTATGCCCTTAAGGTCGCTTAAGTGCTACTATATTAGCTATCTTTATAAGCTGTTAGGTAAGCTACTATGCATAGTTATTAATTTCTTACTAGTTACATAGCAGAAGCTCTAACCCCTTTTTTCTAAGCCTATTTAAAGCCTTTACTATAATAAGGTTCTTGTCTGCTGTCCTCTAACCCTAGACTAACCCTAGGCTGTTACTTAATTCCTTGTTTATCCTAATGCTAATAAGCTGGGGTATATGGTCGGATCTGGCGATTTTTACTAGCCTAATGAATTTAATACTAACATTGTGGGTGGTCTACGTATAGTTAATAGTGCTGTCCCTGCTGCCATATTCTCTCCTTATTACTTCCCTAAACAGCGTAACTAGGCCGAGTTATTACCTTGTTATGAATTCTAACATCTTATTATGCCCTGGAGATATTCGGCTAAATCTATCCTATAAGGGGTAATATTAGTTAAAGTCCCCTATAAATATACTCTAGCCCTTTGCCTAGGTATTGGCAAAGTATTATAAAGGCGTCTGCCACTCCCTTTTATAAGCTAGGGAGTAAATATTATATATCTTTACTTTATATAGCTTAATACTATACTAATCCTTCCCCCTTCCTATAGTCTAAAGTCCTGTCTTAACCTTTTAGTATATATAAATCACTATTCTTCTGCTATATATTACTAATATATAGTATCCCTAAGATGGATTTAGCGGTATACTATTATAGCCTCCTGGTTCCTAGATGGCTATTACCTTAGGGCTAATATTATGCCCTAACGCTAGATGTACTAAATTGCTTTTCTTCCGTATATTTCAGTATATAACCTTAATTATATACTTTATTATATGCTTTGGAGCACCCTGGTTAGGCTGGCTCTGGTATTGTTTAGCCCTTTAGTCAGCTGTAAAAAGGCTAGTATTATGCCTTCTTCTGCCGGTCTCTATCGTTCTAATCTTAGCTTATAGGTTTATCTCGCAAAAGGGCCCCTTAGTTATATGCTCCTTCCTCTTAGCTATCTCTCTATTAGTCCCCCGGTTTCTTCTCCCTAATAGCCCTTACCTGTGGTAGCCGTTACAACCTCTAACTAATAGTTACAGAAGAACAGCAGCCTTATGGCATAAGCCTCCCTAGCCTGCTGCTATCTCTTATTGCTTACTAAGCATAGTTAAGACTATACTAAATATGCCCCTGTATAATTTAGGCATTTCTCCTATATTATTATTCATGTACGCTAGGTAGCTAGAGCCACTATCTAGTTCATCAACTAACTTCTTAATACAGGAAAAACCCTAAAATAAGGGAGAAAACCCATATTCTTCCATATAGCTCCCGCTAAACCTCTACTATAGAGTCTTTGTTGTTTTCAACCATTAGTATAAGGTATCTGCCAGTTCCCCCGGAACTGCAGATAATAACAGAAGTGTGGTTATGCTTTATATAAGAGGTTAGTATGTTAGTAAAAACCCTCTATGAGCACCTCCCCTTCTAATCCAGCTCCTCCTCCTCTATTCTGTTATTTCCGTCACCTTTAGTCCCTTTCTTAGCCTTGCTATTACGTATCTGCCATGCCTTACAAAGCTCCTCCGCCAACCTGTACTACTAGAGTCGCCCAGTCAAGAGCACCTACTTTGCAATAATCAGTGCTAACTTCTTATTGTTCAATGCTGCCCTAAGTTCCCTCAAGTCTCTTATTACAGGCATTGCCGGGATTGGCCTTAGATGGTTATGTTCTGGGTATAATAGAATAAGGTGGTAAATATCCTTATCTTCTCCCTAACACTAACATATTAGTGATATTACCTCGGGCACCTGTCTGCTATATAGGAAGGCATTTAGCCCTATTTTTTCCGTTTAAAGCTGCACTAAGGCCGCAGATTCATGCTTAAGCAGGCTGTTATAAAGCCGTGCTATCTTCTTTATGCTCTTAAAATTAGGTTCCTCGTCTGCTGCTGTTGCTTTCGCCCATCTTCTTCTCACCCGAGCCTTACGCCTCTGCCATATCCACCGTTTTTCCCACTCCCTCTCTAATTCCTGCCTAGCTATAAGGCTGCCAGGAAGGGGGGGGGGGGCGTTAGGAAACGCCTTATAGAGGTTGCATTAGCGGCCTCTTCCTCGGCGTCGTAGCTGCAATGCTATCAAATTACATGCCTGTTGTATCTTCTTGCCCATGCTACTATCCTTAAGTCTTTAGTAGAATTATTACTTAATGTAATTAAGGTACAGATCCACTAGCAGCACTACTGCTTCTGTCTCTAAGAGTATTACTAGCGTCGCCTTATATGCCCCTATAACCCGCCTTAAGCATTCATTTTGTTCCCTTATAAATGCCTTTACTACCCCCTATGCTACCCCCTCTAACTCGCTGTGGGTGTGGTATATCCCAGCTCCATATGCTATTATGCTTCTTATCACCTACATATAAAGGGATCTTGTATATTCTAGTTAGCATCCCTATGTAAACGCAGCCAGCGCTGTAAGGGCTAACTTCTGCCGTGACAGCTTAGCATTCACCTTCTCTATATGTATTAACCAATAAAGCTTCCAGTAGATCTAAACCCCTAGGAATCGCGCTGATTACGTCGGTTGTATTGTTGTACTTCTAAGTCGGATCGTTATTATAATTGCCTGCCTCTTCCTTGTAAAGTACATTAGCTTGCTCTTCCCTAGGTTAAACCTTAGCCCGTACTCCTTTGACCACTCCTCATATATTCTCCAGGCTCTTTCTAGTCATACTTTAGTCTCCTCTGCTGTTTTTCCATATACTATAATGTTCGTATCATCTAAGAACCCTAACGTTAGTGTTAATTCTGCCGCCGCCAGCCTTTAATATAGTGGCGTAATATACAACAGGAAGAGAATAAGGGACGCCGGCGACCCTTGCAGGACCCCTACAGTAACTTGGATTTCCTTAGTGGTACGTCCGTTAAACGCCAATTATGCTCTTCTTCCTATTGTAAAACCCTTTGCCTATCTGGCCATCCACCCTGGCAGTTCTAACTCCCTTATAGTGCAGATTAATCATTTGTGGCTAATAGTGTCAAACGCCCTAGTAATATCCAGCTGTAGTAAGGATGCTATCCCCCAATGGTGCCATGCTATCCTCACAACCTCTTTTAGCATGCTTAGTGCTACCTCCGTCAACCTGCCAGCCCTGTTGCCTATCTGCATGTCCGGCAGTATATAGCCTTCCTCTGCTGCGGTAGTAATCCTCTTTATAATAGCTCCCTTAATCACTTTACCTATTGTATTTAGCAACGATATCGGCCTCTACCCCCCCGGTCTGCCCAGCTCCTTAGGGGTTTTCCTAGGTTTGCGTAGAACTACCACCTTTGCATGCCAGAAAGAGGCCGGATGGTGTCCTAAGCCGCAGCATGCGTTCGTAAGGCGTGTTAAACATGATATTAGGGCTGCTCTGCATAGCTTAAGGAAACCTGTTGGCAGCTTGTCCGGCCCTAGGGCTCTCTAACTTGCTGTATTCTTTATAACCTCTTTAATTTCCTCCTCTGTAAATGCGGGGACTACCTGATCATTGCTGCAGTATCTTGTCCCCTCTTCTCCCTCTGGTCCTAGAGCCCTAGCCGCGGATAGAGGGAAGAACCTCTCTGTAAATGCCCTTGCCTTACCCTTGTGTATAACCTCTACTATCTCCTCCCTTCCATCGTCTCCTAGCTAAGTTAGTGGCGGGACCTGTTGCATCTTAGGGGGAAGTCCACTCTATAGCCGGGCCCAACGCTCTAAGGTCTAGAGGCTCCCTTTAGACCTAGATAGCTCGCTAACAGCCCGTTGCCAGCTGCTTCTCTTCTCCTCTAAGATTATATGGTCCTGTATTTTTATAGCTTCTGTTAAGGTCTGCTATGATTCCTGCGTCTGTTGTTGCTGCCACTGCCTATTAGCACGTCTTGCCTTTGCTGTTGCGTCCTTAACCCTTTTATTCCACTAAGGCTGTGGTTTGCTATGCCCTTAGGGTTGTATAGGTGCCGCTATATTAGCTATTTCCGTGAGCTGGTGGGTAAGCTATTGCGCATAGTTATTGACTTCCTGCCGGTTACCTAGCGGGAGCTCTAACCCCTCCTTTCTAAGCCTGTTCAAAGCCTCTGCTATAATAAGGTTCTTGTCCGCTGTCCTCTAACCCCGGACTAACCCTAGGCTGTTGCTTAATTCCTTGCTTGTTCTAATGCTAATAAGCTGAGGCATATGGTCGGATCTGGCGATTTCCACTAGCCCGGTGAATTCAACACTAACGTTGTGAGTGGTCCACGCATAATCAATAGTGCTATCCCTGCTGCCATGTTCTCTCCTTGTTACTTCCCCAAACGGCGTAACTAGGCCAAGCTGCCACCTTATTATAAATTCCAACATCTTATTATACCCCTAAGAGGTTCAGCCGAATCTGTCCCACAGGGGGTGATGTTGGTTGAAGTCCCCTACAAACACGCTCCGGCCCTTTGCCTAGGTATCGGCAAAGTGTTGTAGAGGCATCTGCTACTCCCTTTTGTAAGCCAGGGAATAGATATTATACACCTCTACTCTATATAGCTTAACACTGCACTAATCCCCCCCCCTCTCTGTAGTCTAAAGTTCTGCCTTAACCTTCTGGTGTATATAAATTGCCATTCTTCCGCTGTATATTACTAATATATAGTGCCCCCGAGATGGATTCGGCGGTATACTATTATAGCCTCCTGGTTCCTAGATAGCTATCACCTCAGGGCTAACGTCATACCCCAACGCCAGATATACTAGATTGCTTTTCTTCCGTGTATTCTAGTACATGACCTTAATTATATACTCTATTGTGTGCTTTGGAGCACCCTGGTTAGGCTGGCTCCGGTATTGTTCTGCTCTCTAGTCGGTTGTAAAAAGGCTAGCATCGTGCCTTTCTCTGCCGGTCTCTGTCGTCCTGATTGTAGTTTATAGGTTTATCTTATAAAAAGGCCCCTTAGTTGCATACTCCTTCCTCTTAACTGCCTTTCCATCGGTCCCCCGGTCTCTTCTCTATAATGACCCTTGCCCATGGTAGCTGTCGCGGCCTCTAACCAATGGTTGCGGAAGAATAGCAGCCTTATAGCGTAAGCCTCCTGGGCCTGCTGCCACCTATTATTGCTCACCGAGCACAGCTGAGACTATACTAGATGTGCCCCCGCGTAATTTAGGCATCTCTCCTATACCTTGCCTGTTAGCATTAGGTAAGTCCTCTCTCCCTTAGGGTGTTTTCCAGCAGCACACCTGCCGTATCTTGCTTCCTTCTTATAGTATCTAGCAATATGTCTAATCTTATAGTAGTTATAATATTACTTTAGGTGGACCATCTCATTATATAGCTTGGCGTTAAAAATCTCTACTTAGTATACTATTCCCCTATAGCATAAGCGGTTCGCTGCCTTAGTGCCCTTAACACTAACCACTAATAGTGCTCTCGTTGCTATTCCCTTTAGCTTCCGCACTATTATCCTTGCCATATTTAAGCTATTCTCCTTTTTAATGTTTTTCCTTATATCCTTAATCGCAACGTAGTTCGTTAATCGTGTTGGGAATCCCTTAATAATTACACTAAGTATCTTCCTGTTTACTTCTGCTGTAGGTCTAAAGGCAACTCTCACCTAGGCTATATTATCCTTCTATTTCCTCCCTGCCTTAGTAAACGTGATAACTATGTCTCTACTCTATAATCAGCGTGCTGCTACTGCCTCCTCCATGCTAATAGCGCTATTTACCGCCTTTACAATCTCTCCTGGCAATCTGTTCCTAACTGCCTTACTAATAGTGCTTCCCTTTACTATTGCTTCCTAGTAATAGCAGGCCGGTATTGCCATACCCTCCGTTTAGGCTAAAGGTATTGTCATATTCTGCCTTGTAACTCTGCAAGCTGTAATAGTCACCTAAGTCCCCCTAACCGTCGATCTAGTCCTAGGAATGGCCTTTATCGCCTCCTTAACCGCCTTCTTAACCGTGGTTTCTACTTTACTATTAACCGCTTCTATAATTAAAGCCTGTAGATCTCCCATGCTAGTTTTTGCTTAGGCTATCTCCCCTCCTGTATTTATAGTAACTTGCGTAAAGGCTCTAATAGAAGCTTACACTTCTGTTATTTCTGCCTTTAGGATAACTTTTATTATTAATTCCTTTAGTAATTTCATTTTATTCTTTAGTTTTTCCTATACTACTATTACTCCGGGATTCTCTCCTTAATATCACATTTCTTCCTAAGTGGTGCCTTGTCCTTTATTGGTCGCAGATCTACGCAAGAATTTGTTAATTATTGCACCCCTCGCGCCGCTTACTCCCCTTGCGCAATGCGCCATTACTAGGGGGGGTAATCAACAATAAGGAATCCGATTCCGTGCTTCTTTTTCGTTTTAGGCGTGATACCGCGTCGTATCCGCGGTGTTGGGGGTCTTATTATTCTCTTTCGATATGCATTTCTCCTATACCTTACCTATTAACGTTAGGTAAGTCCTCTCTCCCTTAGGGTGTTTTCTGGTAGTATACCTGCTATATCTTACTTCCTCCTTATAGTATCTGGCAATATGTCTAATTTTATAGTAGTTATAATATTGCTTTAGGTGGATCATCTTATTATATAGCTTAGCATTAAAAATCTCTGCTTAGTATATTATTCCCCTATGGCATAGTCGGTTTGCTGCCTTAGTGCCCTTAATACTAACCACTAATGGTGCCCTTATTGCTATTCCTCTTAGCTTCTGTACTGTTATCTTTACTATATTTAATCCATTTTCCTTTTTAATGTTCTTCCTTATATTCTTAATTATAATATAGTTTATTAATTATATTGGAAATCCCTTAATAATTACACTAAACATCTTCTTATTTACTTCCGCCTTAGGTCCAAAGGCAACTCCCACCCAGGCTGTGTTTTCCTTTTATTTCCTCCCTACTTCTATAAATATAATAACTATATTTCCACTCTATAATCAGCGTGCTACTACTACCTCCTCTATGCTAATAGCACTGTTTACTGCCTTTATA
>AFQZ01001114.1:0-16722 GCA_000222935.2 Aciculosporium take MAFF-241224
CCCCCCGGCAGGGCCCCCGGAGGGATATTCGCAAAGAGAACTTCTTCTTTAAAAAAAAAAGAAAGAAAAGACGTGAACAGATAGGAGAGAAAACTAACGCCGGACACCCACCAGCAACACCAACCGTCCACGCCACCCCCTCCGCCTGCCGCACATCCGGAGCCTGCACCGCCGAAATCACCGCCTCCGTCTCCTACAGCTGCAACCCCGCCATGCTCAAGATGGAGTTCACCATGCTCGACCCCTTCACCGGCCAGCCCGAGGCCTTTTGCCCGCTCGGCAGGGCGGACATCCGCTGGGTGGACGACGTGCCGTGGCGGGAGACGCTGCGGGGGGCGCTCGGCTCGAGGCTCGTCTCCAAGCTGCATCGGTATAACAAGCATTTGGCTGTTTGGCATGCGCGGAAGCTGGTCAGGGGGTGGAGCAGGGGGGGTGTTTGTCTGGGGCCGGACGCGGGGCAGATGGGGTTCATGGGGGAGGAGACTATTGCGTTGGTTTTGGTGGCCTTGGGGGGCGGGGACTGACGAGTCTGGTGCAGATGCTCCCGGGGTTTTTATCTCTAGACAGTTTTTGCGTGTTTTGTATCTGGGCGTGTTTTGGTGGCACAAGGTAGAGAGAGGGCCGGTGGTTTGAGGATGCACGGAGAGGGGCGTCGTCTTGGGTTTGTGGAGGTGCGTCTGTGATGTGATGCAGCGAGGCCCGGATGTGATGGTAGGGGATGAATGTTGAATATGGTATACCACGGAGATGTCAGGGGTACTGCTGGCTGAAACAAGGCTCGACATCACATGGATACGTGGGTAGGTTGCAATTTGGCATTCAGCGACAGGGAGCGAGAAACAAGGCGGTTTTTAGTCTGATATCACATTGCTCAACATGGCGTTATCTGTTTCGGAAAAGGAGACACAAGAGAGCAGATGACAAGAAATTACAAAGACGGAAGAAGAAAGGCACAAGAAGAAGCAAGGCAGATGGATCATCCTCAGGCTCAAGTCGCCACGGCAAACAGTCCCCCTTGGTGAAGCTTGCATCTAGCAAGTCAGTCTGCCCACCTCTGTGACCTGGATCTCCTCTTCTTGGGTCTTCCTAGAAGCGACGCCGCTGCTCGCGCGGGTTCAACTTGCGCAGGTGCTGGTGCGTCGTCGTCCGGGCTCAAAGACATGGCGGCCACCGTCTCTCTCGTCGTCGACGAATGATTGCCATCCTTTTTGTCGCCCTCCATTTTTTCGCCCTTGTTGCTGTCGTCCTCTTTCTTGTCCTCGTTCCCGCCACTTTTATCATCGCCACGCTTGCGTAAACGACGCCCAGACAGCGCACCATCATCCGCCTTGCCCTCCGCCTGGGCCTCACCCGCGATACACTTTTCCGGGGACGAAAAATCGTCTTAAGCTGTTGGCATTAGCATTGTAAGCCCCTGGAGTAGGCCACAGCTCTCACCTGAATCCAGCGATCCACCCGTGGCAAGACGCCCCAGATCCCGTCTCCCGTACTCCAAAACGGCGAGCTTCTCGGTGCAGCGCTCGCGCTCCACGGCCGCGCCCTCCGTCTCGCCGGCCAGTCGCGCGACTTGCTCGTCCTTGAGATCGAGAACGCTCTCGGCCGGGAAGAGATGCGGGAGTTTGTTGACGAGGCAGCGCTCGACGGCCAGGACGCTGACGTCGTCGATGAACTTTTTGAGAGCGACCTGCATCGAGTCAGCACGAACGCTCATGGACCCGGCGAGATGGCGGAGCGGGAAAGGAGAAGAAGTAAACCGTACCTTGTAGTAGGCTTGCATGTAATCGATCGCCAGTTCGCTGCCGAATTTCTCCATGTCAACCTCCACATTTTTCTCCAACCGCTCCAGGAGAGCAGATGGGGCGACATGAAGATCCCCGATCGAGTTTTGATTTTTGGTCAGATCCTCCACCTCCTTCTCCAGCTTATCCCTCCGCCTCTTGGCCTGCGCCTTCTGCACCGTATCCGTCAAATAGTGGTTATACGTAATCGGGTGGCCGTCGAAATGCGGCCCCAGCAGCTCGGCAAACTTCTCACGAAGCGCCTTCTTCAACGTCTCTATCCCGGCCCTGACGGTGTACAGGATAGCCCTGGACGTCTCCCGCACCGTGACATGGTCGACAATCGCCCGCGCCACCTCATCCACCACCTGCAAGATTCGCTTCTCCGCATCCAGGGCAAGCGTCTTCCACGGCCGGCATTGCTCGGCGAACAGCTCGCCGACGATGAGGGGATTGAAGGTCCCCGGGAGTTCACGCGAGCGGCTGCGCTTCATCAGGTCCTTTACCTCGTCAATGTACGCCGACCGCGTCACCTGCCTGGACCCGACAGGCGATCCGTCGGCATCATCCTCGACAATGGTTCGGTGGCGGCCCCTCTGGCGCATGAGTTCCTCAAACTCGGCCAGTATGTTCTGCACCCGGGCCCTCAGCCGCCTCTTATACCCCTCGTCGGACTTGGCGCTCCCGAAAAACGGGTGGTTGTACTCGCCGTCGACGGCCGCCTTCATGAGGAGGGTGAAGTCGCGGCTTACCTGGAGCATGTACTTGCGCTGGTCCATGACGGTGCTCCGCGGGGTGCCGAGGCGGTCGAGGACGGATCTGCACGCGTTGATCTCCGTTTCCACGTCGGTCAGGAGCTGCGGGAGCTGCTGCAGGATCTGGTCCTTCAAGACGTTGCTCAGTCGCGGCTTCAAGGCCCCGACGCCGAGATGAGACGGATCGAGCGTCGTCCAGACGCCGGACGAGAAGAAGCGCGCCTCGGCCTCGTCCCGCTCCGCGGAAGACGCGTCTCTCATTCTGAAGTCGCGGTTCTTCAAGACGTGCCATCCCAGCCGGAAGACGACGTCCTTGTTCTGCGCGAGCTTGACGTAGGACGCCTCGCTGTCGGAGCCCACATCCAGGGCATCGGGCTTGGTGACGAGGCCCAGCGTGCGGACACCCTCCGGGTCGAGCTCCCTCGCCATCTGCGTGATCTCCTGCAGAGCAAAGTCGCTCTTGGCCGAGACGACGGCCAGGATGATGCTCCGCGGGCGCGTCACATACTCGAGCACGAGCTTCCGCACCGTCTCCGCGTCGTGGACAGACTGGTCGCGGTTCCCGGCGCGGAACAGGCCCGGGAGGTCAACCATGGTGAGATGCGGCTGCGACGGGCCGCACAGCTCCACACGGAGAATGTCGGAGCTGAAGACTCTTGTCTCGGACAGACCCATGGCTTCCTTGGCCTGCTCGACCACGGAGCCGATGTCGAGCTTGTCGACGTCGACCTCGGCGCTGAACTTGCCGAGCCGCTCTCTGTCCTCGGGTGAGCGTTCCGGCCCGGGATTGATGGACACCTTGACGGCGTGGTTGACGTGTCGGCGGAGAACGAGCTCGGTGGCGAAGCGCGTGCAGAGGTTGTCCTTGGAGGGGAAGCTCATGCCCGAGATGGCCTCGAGGACGGAGCTCTTGCCGGCGGATTGGTCGCCGCAGACGACGATCTGGGGGAGGTCGACATAGCGGCTTATGCCCTTGGAGCGGAGCCTGTCGATTATGTCGAGGAGGTTGCGGTGGTCTTTGGACTGGAGGGCTACGGGGGCCATGGCGGGTGAGGATGTTGTGCATGGGGGACGGGATTTGTTCAGAAGGTATGGATGGTGTGGGTGCGATTTTTTTTTTCCCCATGACTTTGGCCGTTGGAAGGGCTTTTATGCTTTTTTTTCTTCTTCGGCGTTTTCAGCCAAGAGCAGAGATGGGCAGAGAGGCGGATGGAGCGAGCCATCGTCTTCTCTGTTTGACACGGGACCGTGAGGGCGCACCGACTTGGCAGCGGGCAATCAGCCTGTTTGCAGGGACGTTTGACGGATGATGATGACCCATGATGGCTGCGCAAACGGCAGATGTTGGCTTGCCGATGCTGCGTGAACCCACTGCGATCACTCTTGCGTCAGCTGGAGGAAATACAGCAAACGGCCAGCGACGGGGGTGAGTGGTTGTGATGTTGCCGTGAATGGACCCTTGGCTGGCCTCTCTCGATGGATAGACCACGAGACGTCTGTTGCGGATCGAGGTTCATGGTTCCAACCAGGCCTCGTTTGCAGCCTCGAGCGCAAAAAACAAACGGTTTGCCCGTATACAGCCGGCCGACAGGGGGATTCCACGCAGCAAACGCAAGGCGGGCAGCATGTCGGAAAGCAGAACGTCTGAACCGTCCCCGTCTCGTCTGCAGACGGCAAATTTTCGTGTTGGGACCAAGGTCGCGAGTGTGTGATTTGCATGCATCTAGTTGGCCTGGTGCTCGTCTCTCGGGAGAACGAAATGGGTCTCGTGCTCTACATCATTAATACTTAAGCACTTAAGAGTTTAATAAATCATCGACAAGGAAATCTCGGGGCACACCCGATCGGCATCTAGGTGAGACCCTGCGTGACTTGCCTCGACCCGCCACGGCCTCCTGTTCTTTGGTTGTCTTCTGTTTTCGTGCTGTTCAGACTCGGAAGCAGAGATCCAAACGGATTGCCGCAGCGGTTGACACCACAACACAAGGTGGAATGTCCATATCCTCCTCTCCCTGGCTCAGTACGTTGTCACAAGCTCAAACGGATCTGGGAAGCAGGGCCTCCCTGGTCATCTTGAAAGCAAGATGGCTCGTGTTCAAAGAAGGAGAAACAAAAATCCAAACATTTATGGGCCCATAATGCTCGTCTGCGGCAGCAAGGCCATTCACTTATTTCTTTTTCCTTTGCTTTTTGGACGAGTACTTGCCAGGCAGCAACCCGCCTCTCACGTCGCAGCAGCTGCCTTGTACAGATCATCTCCCCATTATGCGATTCCTTTGCGCGGAAAATGCCCTTGAGGCTGGCTACCAAAAACCCAAGTTTCGCCCGGGCCCAAAATCCGACGAGACCACTTTCAAGACACGACAAACACCGACCTCGACAGGAAAGACTGAGATGACGGCTGAAAACAAAGCAGAACAGAACAGAAAAGAACAGAACAGAACAGAACAGAACAGAAAACAAAGCAGAACAGAACAGAACAGAACAAAAAAAAAAAAAAAGAACAAGCCGTTCCCACCTCTCCTTCTAACGCCCCCATGACGCCAACCCCTCTTCCGTCCACTGATCCCCCTCCGGGAAGAGCTCTGTCCTCCACTGCCCCTTCTCCTCCGCCGCGGTCCCATTCTTCTTCTCGACATCGACATAACAAAGCGCCCTGTTGTACAAAAAATGCGGCATACCCTTGTTCGCCTGATGCCCGCACTTGGGCTCCAAATCCTTATACGTGGTATAAACGCGACCGTTTAGCTTGAACTTGATCTCGCACGACCCCATCGTGTGGCCCATGCAGGCATACACGATGATGGGCCGGGGAACGCCCTCGGTGATGATGCACCTGGGGCACTCGTATCGTTTCGGATTGAGGAACTTGTATCTGTGGCTGGCCCAGTCGGCCACGGCGTGATCGCACTCGGCGATGTGGGCCTTGCCGCGGGGGTCGATGTACGTGAGGAGGGAGAGGATTTCCGCGCCGGGGAACAGCATGCACTCGTACATGATGATGGAGGTGCCGTTCTTGTCGGTGGGATATCTTTTGTGGGTTGGGATGTGTAGGAGCTGCTTGAGGGCATCCTTCATCGTGGTGGGGGTGGGGGCATTCAACCAGTCGCGGGCTGTTGTCGTGGGGGGGGGACCGGCTGTTTTCGAGGGGGGGGGGCGGCTGTTGCCGGGGAGGGGAGGAGGAGGATGGGGGAGGAGGGAGGGGAGGGGGAGGAGGAGCTTCATTGGAGTTGTTTTTGATTGTTGATTGTTGATTGTTGATTCTTGATTCTTGATTCTTGATTCTTGGTTTTTGATTTTTGATTCTTGATTCTTGATTCTTGATTCTTGGTTTTTGATTCTTGGTTCTTGATTTTTGATTTTTGATTTTTGACTTTTGACTTTTGATTTTTGGAGACGGTTTCGTGTGTTTGTTGTCTGTTGTCTTGTTTTCTTGTCCCCGTGGGGGGTATCCGAAGCGTGTAGTTGCTGGACGGGCGGCGGTCGTCGTTGGAGTAGAGAATGAGGAAAGACCTTGTGTAAAAAAAAAAAAAAAAAAAAAGTAACATAAAAAGGAAGAAGAGAAGAAGAAAATTGGCTGCTGGATTGTGAACCTGCTCTGCGTAGTTTAGGGCTGTGCCATCATCTCCTTTAGTCGGCCATGGTGGGAAACCTTAAGTGTCAACGCATCCATCAAACACTGTAGTATGCAAAGAAGATGAGGGCCAAATGCTGTAGGTCAAAAGAATACCCGTTTTTCCCTTTAAAAAAAATAGTATCATACATCTTTGGACGTAATGAATAATATGAACTTTGACCTGGCCCTCCTACCATGGCCGTGCATGCCATGACAGCTCCGCGCTTGCTGGTACCGGATTCACGACCGGCTGCGAGGAACAAGAACGGGGACATGTACCGCTCTGCCTCTTTAAAAACCACACATCAGCACGACGGCAGGACCGTACAGCGTGCCGCCCTGCGAGGCTTTCCAAATACCCGCCGAGCCGACGCCGCTCGCCGAGGCACAACACAGCGCCGGCCACGCGGCAACCGGGTCGACAGCTGAGGCCGTGTATAATGTATCAATCGTGGGAGGCAGTCCGCATGGGGGAGCATTCCAGATGTGTTGCCTTGGTCCCCTTTTTGTTCCTCATTCCGGTCACCTTTTGCGACGCCCAAGTCGTCACCGCACCTGGTGGCGGCGGCGGCGGCGGCGGCGGCGGCTTCGTTTGCACAGTCGCGGCTTCGCGTAGAAAGGGCATCAATGACGGACAAGCCGTGCTTCATGCGACCCATCAGGCGCCGTGGTCAACATCCCTTCCCGGTGCCCCCGGAGGAAGTTTCAAGAGGGCAAAACCATTCAACGTAGCGGCTTGTGATGCAGCGGAGGCGAGTCCGCCGGAGGCGGGAGCCCGCCGCAGGCGGCCCCCGGCAGGGCCCCCGGAGGGACACTCAGCAAGGCAGGATGAATGCGGCTTTATAATAAACCAAGAGGAGTCCGCCGGAGGGACACTCAGCAAGGCAGGATGAATGCGGCTTAATGATAAACCAAGAGGAGTCCGCCGGAGGCGGGAGCCCGCCGCAGGCGGCCCCCGGCAGGGCCCCCGGAGGGAAACTGCCTCTATGTCAGGTGCCGATCAATCCGGACAGCCACAAGGATCTGGCGCTGCCCAATCGCCGCACTTTTGTGCGCACAGGAACCGAAAGGA
This sequence comes from Aciculosporium take MAFF-241224, assembly GCA_000222935.2. Lineage (NCBI taxonomy): Eukaryota > Fungi > Ascomycota > Sordariomycetes > Hypocreales > Clavicipitaceae > Aciculosporium > Aciculosporium take. The sequence continues at coordinate 7,222 of AFQZ01001114.1, forward strand.
ATACAAAGTGTCGGCAGGAGCTGGAGGCCTGGCGTGCTGCTCAGGCCTGTAGCGTTTGGGCTGTTGATGGTACACGCCAGGGGCAGACCCAGGTGGGGGGTGTTGAAAGGACAGAAGAAGAAGAAGAAAACACAGGCGGCTGAGCCATGTTCTTGCCCAAGACATTACGTGTCTGGGACGAGGAAAAGAAAAGAAGCAGACGCTGGAAACCGTGCTGTTGTCCGGGATATGAGCGTCTACATATTCAGGCCCCCCACCCCCTCTTACAAAGCCCGCCTCGCAGCCCTCGGTTGCATCCATATGAATAGCAGTACAGGGCTTCCCGCCCCTAAAACGCAATCATCCTCCGCCCGGCCAGAATCCCCCTGGCCTCCGCCTGCACCTTCTCGAACCGAATAAAGGCACACTGCTCACTCTCCAGGTGCCCGAACAAGCCCGCCAGCGACACAAACTGCTTCTCGCACCCGCCAAACGTGTTCGGGCACTTGTACACCTTTTGCTTGTGCCGCGGCGAGTTGAGGTGCTGATCCAGGCTCTTCTTGGTGCCGAACTCGCAGTGACAGAGGTAGCACTCCCACGCGTAGCCGTTGAAGGCGCTCGACGAGGCCTCGTACTCGGCGTTGTCCTCGTCGCGCCACCCGATCTGCCTGTTGGTGATGAGGCCGCGCTCGTCGCGCAGGCGGATGGCCCGGTAGATGGTCTCGCGGTTGAGGGACGGGGCGCGGGGGCACGACCCGGATTCGAGGTGGTGGCTCAGGCCGCTGGCCGTGGTGTAGTCGGCTGCGCAGAAGGGGCACTGCATGTTTCTGCCGCGGTGGGTGCGCGAGTTCATGTGCTTTTCGGGGTGGGTTTCCGACCGTGTCAGTCTCCGACCTGGCCCGTCTTTTCACATGTATAGAGGAGACTGGCCCGTCTTCTCACATGTATAAAGGAGGGGAGGTGACGGATGGGAATTCTTGTACTCACCATGCGGTAGTTGTTGCCGCTCTGAAAGTGTCGGTCACACTCCCGGCAGTAGTTTTCATAGTGACCCGTGTTGCTCATATGGCGCTCCGCCTCCCGCGCGCTTCCGAACTCGAGAGAACACGTCTGGCAAGGAAACCGGGGGGCCCAGTGGTCCGCGGCGGCCCATGAGCCGAAATCACGGGAGCAGGTCTCGCAGGCGTAGCGGTGGTGGTTCGTGTCCGTCATGTGCTGATTGCAGGCGTGCTGGGTGCCGAACGTGCGCATGCAGCTGTCGCACTCGTACATGGTGCCGAGGTTGGTTATCTGAGGGCAGCCGTCAGTCTGATCTGGTTCCTGCCATCCGTCGGGGACAAGGACAGCTCACCGCGAGCGAGCTTTATACGGTCGAGTGTGGTTCCGGTGAGAGGCCCGGCGGCGGAGCGGCAAGAGTGGTCGGTCGGTGAATCGGAAGGGCTGGCTCGTTTGCATTGGTCGCTTTCGGCCGGTTGGACCTTGTGGGAGGCAAACGGATGGGATGGCCTACAGCAGGGGGCCTGTGTTTGTGATGGACACGTCGGCATACACGCAGCTGGTTTGGTGAGGGATCCGCGTGGCAGATGATGATGGGCCAGTGTCGTGTCGTGTCGTGTCGTGTCGTGTCGTGTCGTGTCGTGTCGTGTCGTGTCGTGTCGTGTCGTGTCGTTTGCCGTCGGGACGTTGGCAGGTCTGTGCCCACGCAAGGGGTTGCAGATGCACGCCGATATTGTAATGCAAGAGGCCGGAAGAATAAGATGCAGCATGCACGTTGGCGATTTGATTTCTGGCACAGCATCCTAGGTCTACCTGGAAAGGGTGGATTGATACACGTGACATGTTCACAGCCTGCAGGATCGGTGACCTTGGCACCTCAACAATGTTCAAAAACATGAGCAAATGAAAACACGACCCGTGCGCGCTTTTCCAGTTTGGGCGGCCGAGTCAAGTGCCGATACCGATAAGCTTGGCCCTTGACACATGACCGCCATCGAATTGGCTTCAACAAAGAAGAAAGTTCTACCCAGCAAACCTTGGAGATGCAGCATGCATGCACGCACATGCATGCCTCGGTATGTTATACATGTGCCGCCCTCCCGCTTTCGGCGCTGCCGAGATCGCCGACCGGGATTGTGCAGTTCATTTCAACCAGTCATGTCCCCGTTTGGCTTTGTAGAGTGGACCTCTTTTTTCTTTGCCCACACGGCTTGGTCCGTGACTCTCGGGTAGGACTCGGCCTTGGGTGGGACCTTGAGTCCTTGACCTTGCCATCTTCACGTCGGAGCAATGTCGGGCCGCATCAGGCCGCTTCTACCTTTCGTTTGATTGTCCATCGGTCCCCCGCCCCCTTTTATTTGCTTGTCCATCGGTCCCCCGCCCCCTTTCATTTGCTTGTCCATCCGTCCCCCGCCCCTGTCCTTGCTCGGCACCGCAGACGGGGCCGCGGAACGGAGATAAATGTCGACGCAAACCACCATAGTACCTCCCCTGCGGCACACGTCGCCCAACCCCCCCGCGGAACCTCCTCCGCCCCCGCCGTCTGCCTCCCGCGACGGCACCGACAGAGCCTCATGCAAAACCGACCCCGAGTCACGCTCGGCGGGAGCCGACGCCGGGACTTGTGATGCAGATGGCGAGCCCCCCGCCGGTGCGCGGAGCCGGGTCCAGCGGTGGAACCACCCGCGCTCGAATGTGGCCAAGCTGGGCTTTGCGTGTCTAGCCACACGGTCACGTACGCCGCTCTGGCGGCTCATCCCCCCTATCCGGCGCTGGTGGTGGCCGATGCCGTGAGCGGGTTCGGCAACGGCCTGACGGATGCGTGCTTCTGCGCGTGGGCTGGCACCCTGGACAAGGCGAATGCCATACAGGGGGTTTTTCATGCCTGCTACTCGCTCGGGGCGCTTCTGGCGCCGCTGATTGCGACGAGTATGGTTGTGAAGGGGGGGGGGGGGTTGATGTGGTGGAATTGGTACTATGTCATGGTGCGTCTTGCCCTTGTTGGTTATATATACATATATATATATGTGTGTGTGTGTGTACGCCCTTGCCTATATCTTGCTCTTTTCCGCTCATCTGTTTCTTGCCTACTTGCCGGGGGGGGAAACATAGACGAATGGCTTTAGGTTGGCGTGTCTGTCCTGGAGCTCGTTGGCTTGGGCATTTCATTCTGGGATATGCCTGGCTCGGTGTATAGGGCCGAGCACGCGCATGACGGTGCTGGCGGTGCTGGCACGCGAGATGCCATTCGGTCGAGGGTGACGTGGTTATGCGCTGCTTTCTTCTTTGCATACATGGGCGTGGAAGGTATGTTCCCTTTTTTACCAACTTCTCCGAACAAATCACAAGTACTGTTTTTCTTTCTTCCTTCCTTCTCTCGTCCTATCTTGTTTTTTTTTTTTTTTTTTTTTTTCGTTTTTCGTTTTTTCCGCCAAAGGCGGGCGCTCGCCGCAGGCGGCCCCCGGCAGGGCCCCCGGAGGGATGCAAGCTTAAAACAAGACTACAAAACGAACCCCTCGCCATCTCCAGTCGGCCTCGGCGGCTGGGTCGTGACCTTTATGCTCAAAGCCCGCCACGCAACCCCCTACGCATCAGGTATATCCGGCTCGGGCTTCTGGGCAGGCATGACGCTCGGCAGAGCCGTCCTGGGCTTTGTGACGGAGCGCTTCGGCGAGCGCCGCTGCCTGACCGTCTACCTGGGCGTGTGCGTGGCGCTGGAGCTCCTCCTCTGGCTCGTGCCGCAGTTTGTCGTGTCCGCCGTGGCCGTTGCCCTGCTGGGCTTCTTCCTCGGGCCCATGGTTCCGGGGGCGGTCATGATGACGGCCAAGCTGCTGCCGCGGAGGCTGCACGTGAGCGCGATTGGGTTCGCCATGGCGCCGGGGGGCGCGGGCGGGACGGTGTTCCCGTTTGTCATTGGCGCGGTGGCCAGCAGTCGCGGGGTCGGGGTGCTGCAGCCGGTTGTGTTGGCGTTGGTTGTCGTCGTGAGCTTGGTCTGGCTGAGTTTTCCGAGGATTCAGAGGGGGGGGCAGCAGATGTGACGACGGGTGCGAGCACAAGCTGCATACCGGCATGTACCCATGTACCTACCTACCTTACTTGGTACCTGTAAGTACCCAAGGTATCTGACTTGGTAGGTAGGTACCTGACTCGGTACCTAGGTAGGGACCTGGTAGGTGCATACCTGGTATGTACCCATGTACCGATGTACTTTTTCCGCAACGGATCCGTCATGATCCGTCCATGCAGTTGTACAACAGGCCGCGGGTGAGCCCACTCTAATCCCACCTGGGCCATCCGTGTCCTTGGCAGGACACGAGATTTGGTGCCAAGGCAGCAGAGCGCGTGGGCCCCTCCATGGCCCCAGTCCAGTCCGGGCCAGCCCATTGCCTCATTGGTCCCGCCATGTGGCCGCATCGTACCCCTCATCATGCCTCGCCGTCCGGGCAAGACTCCAGACTCCAATCCAGCCACCTCATCAGCGTCACGATCGTCCTCACCTGCCTCTCCGAACCTAGAGCGCCTGCGACAGATTTGGAGTCCCGAAGCGGCAGGCCCACCCACCAGGAACCGTCACGTCCAACCGTCATGGCGCGGCGCGAGTCTCTGTCCGAGATCAGGGCCGCCAATCCGGATCTGGGTCTCAGCGGCAACGTCATCTCGGTCGCCTTTAACATTCCCTATTCTTTTACCTATGGCCAAGGCCAAGACTGGGTGAGCCGACTCGACCGCTGCTGCTACGGCCGCGGCGGATCGTCGTTGGACAGAACGACGACGCAGACCTGCGCACCCACCCGCTCCGTCTCTCCCGATCAGATGTTCGCTTTTGCTTTTGCCTCAAACACGCTCGCAGCGCTAACCACCAATGTCGCCTGAAAGGATTTGAGACCTCGCCGTGGTCAATCGGCCTTGTTCGACTCCTTTGCCTACCTCTCCTCCGACGCCACACCCTGGAACCACACCCTCGTGGCCTGGACCGGAGAAATCGAGTGCGCGCACGATGCGGCGTCCGTCCCCCCTGCGGCATGCCCCGGGCGGCCGAAAAACAGCAGCCCGTCGGCCAATCCGACCACCGTCGGCGTCTCTTCTCTGAATGCCCTGTCCGCCCCGATCCCCGTCGATGCGAGCACGCGGCTCCCGACCCCGCCTCCGGTTGATGGTCTGTGGCTGCCGACAAAAGATCAGCAGAAGCTGGAATACGCCCTCTTGCACAGCAAAACCATTCGCACGGTGCCCGTCTGGCTGTCGGACGAGTCGAATGACTCCGAGGACGGCATCATGCTCAAGGATCAGCCGCGATGGCGTCGATATGCGCACCATGACCTCTACACGCTGTTCCACTACAAGCAGCACGAGCCGCGGGACGGTCGGAAGGAGCGCGTTCAGTGGGCGGACTACTATCGCATGAACCAGAAGTTTGCCAACAGAATCATCGAGATCTACAGGCCTGGCGACGTCGTCATTGTCCACGACTTCTATCTCATGCTCCTGCCCAGCATGCTCCGCCAGCGAAACCCCAACATGTACATCGCCTTCTTCCTGCACTCACCGTTCCCTAGCAGCGAGTTTTTGCGATGTCTGCCGCGTCGCAAGGAGGTGCTGGAAGGGGTCCTGGGCGCCAACCTGATCGGGTTTCAGTCCTACAGCTATTCGCGGCACTTCCTGAGCTGCTGCACCCGCATCCTGGGCTTTCCCTCCGACACCCTGGGGATCGATGCCTACGGCACGAGAGTCCAGGTCGGCGTCTTCCCCATCGGCATCGACGCCACCAAGGTCGACAGACACGCCTGGGCCGACTCGGTCGACGACAAGTACAGGGCGCTGAAGAAGATATACGCCGGCAAGAAGATCATTGTCGGGCGTGACCGCCTGGACAGCGTTCGCGGCGTGGCGCAGAAGCTCCAGGCATTCGAGCGCTTCCTCCAGCTGTATCCGGAGTGGAGGGAAAAGGTGGTCCTGGTCCAGGTCACGTCGCCGACCAGCGTGGAGGCAGACAGGGATGGCGACGAGACCAAGATTGCTACACGTGTCAATGAGCTCGTCATGAAGATCAACGGCGAGTTTGGCAGCCTGGGATTCTCTCCCGTCCAGCATTACCCGCAGTATCTCAGCCAGGACGAGTACTTTGCGCTCCTGCGGGCCGCCGACATTGGCCTGATCACGTCGGTCCGCGACGGCATGAACACGACCAGTCTGGAGTACATTGCGTGCCAGAAGGACGGAAACGGCCCCCTGATCCTCTCCGAGTTCAGCGGCACGGCCGGCAGCCTGGGCGACGCCATCCACATCAACCCCTGGGACCTGAGCGGGGTGGCGGAGAAGATCCACACGGCGCTGACCATGCCCGAGGGCGAACGCAGGACGATGCAGGAGCACCTGTACAAGCACGTCACCACGCACAACGTGCAGACATGGGTCGGCAAATTCATCCGCAAGGTCTGCAACGTGCTCGGCGAGTCCGGCAGGACCGTCGCCACGCCGCTGCTCGACCGCGCCGTCTTGCTGTCCAAGTACCGGTCGGCGGGAAAACGACTGCTCATGTTCGACTACGACGGGACCCTGACTCCGATTGTGCGCGAGCCGAGCGCGGCCACACCGTCGGAGCGCATCATCCAGTCCCTCAGACGACTGGCCGAGGATGCCAAGAATTCGGTCTGGATCATCTCCGGCCGAGACCAAGACTTTCTCAAGCAACACCTGGGCCACATCTCGCAGCTGGGGTTCTCGGCGGAGCACGGCAGCTTCATGAGAGACCCGGGCTCGGAGGAGTGGGTCAATCTCGCGGAGAGGTTTGACATGGGATGGCAGGCCGAGGTGATGGACGTGTTTCAAAAGTACACGGACAAGGTCTCTGGTGAGAAAGACGGCTCGGCTCCCCCCCATCCACCGACCCCCCCCGGACAGACACGCACGAGCATGCCCCATGTCGATTGACCGCTGACGACCAAGAACCAGGCTCCTTCATCGAGCGCAAGCGCTGCGCCCTCACATGGCACTACAGGCTGGCCGACCCCGAACAGGGCACGCACATGGCCCGCGCGTGCCACAAGGAGCTCGAGGCCGGCGTCGCTGCCAGGTGGGACATTGAGGTGATGCCCGGCAAGGCCAACGTGGAGGTGCGCCCGACGTTCATCAACAAGGGCGAGATGGCCAAGCGCCTGATTGCCACGTACCACAACCCGGGGGCGGAGCCCTCGGCGGCGGATCCCAACCCGGGCCGGGTCGAGTTCGTGCTGTGCATGGGGGATGACTTTACCGACGAGGACATGTTTCGGAGCCTGAACGGGGCGACGGGGGAGGTTCTCCACGCGGATCACGTGTTTACCGTGACGGTAGGGGCGAGCACCAAGGTGACGCTCGCGAAGTGGCATCTGCTGGAGCCGGAGGATGTGATTGAGTGTGTGGCGCTGCTCGCGGGGGTGGGCAACGCGTCGGGGTCGAGGCTCATGAGCGATGTGAATCTTGCGGCGCTGAGCACCGTCGAGGGGCACATTCCGGCTTCGCAGACGGGGACCTGATCTTGTGCGAGATGGACGGGAGCCCCCGGGGGGGCATGCGGGCGGGACGGGGACCTGATCTTGTGCAAGATGGACGGGAGCCCCCGGGGGGACATGCGGGCGGGACGGGGACCTGATCTTGTGCAAGATGGACGAGAGCCCCCGGGGGGACATGCGAGCGGGACGGGAGCATGTAGCTTCCTGGGTCACGGGCGGGGATGTGATTCTGATTCCGACGACGACGACGAGGAGGGCGACAGGAGGCCTCGGCGATGGGCGGAGGTGGCAGGTGGATGGATCATGTGTGCCGGGGCGCATGCACAAGGCTGCATGCAGATGGACACGGGGCGGTTCTTGGATGTCTTGGCAGGCACGAGAGGGGGGGGGGTGTGCCGTGCCGTGCGGGTGCGGTGCATGCTGGGTGGTGGGAGGCAGAACACTCTTAAGAGTATTTACATACGCAGGATGGGGAAGAGAAGGGGATGTGAAATTGATTTGTTTTCCCGCACGGCCCGTGTCTGTCTGTGGCGAGGGCGGGTGCGCGTGGTATCTACGGGGGGGGGGGGGGGGCATGTCGCGTTGGGTGCCTGCATCGGGAGGGTGAGGCTCTTGGTGTCCCATGGTTTGATTCTCGGGGCACGGAAGACGACGGACGGGCGGACGGACGGCGTCTGCGTTTGCGTCTTGTGCGTGGTCTGGGATGCAATATGTCTGTTGGAGGAGGTTGTGCGTCATCTGGGATGCCATGTCTGTTGGAGGAGGTTGTGAGTGGTCTGGGATGCCATGTCTGTTAGAGGAGGTTGTGTGTGGTCTAGGATGTAATATGTCTGTTAGAGGAGGTTATGCGTCATCTGGGATGCCATATCTGTTGGAGGAGGTTGTGCGTCATCTAGGATGCCATATCTATTAGAGGAGGTTATGCGTTATCTAGGATGCTATGTCTGTTGGAGGAGGTTATGCGTTATCTGGGATGCAATATGTCTGTTGGAGGAGGTTATGCGTTATCTGGGATGCCATATCTGTTGGAGGAGGTTGTGCGTCATCTGGGATGCCATGTCTGTTAGAGGAGGTTATGCGTAGTCTGGGATGCTATGTCTGTTGGAGGAGGTTGTGCGTCATCTGGGATGCCATGTCTGTTGGAGGAGGTTATGCGTTATCTGGGATGCCATGTCTATTAGAGGAGGTTGTGCGTTATCTAGGATGCCATGTCTGTTAGAGGAGGTTGTGCGTTTTCTGGGATGCCATGTCTATTAGAGGAGGTTATGCGTCATCTAGGATGCCATGTCTGTTAGAGAAGGTTATACGTGGTCTGGGATGCCATGTCTGTTAGAGGAGGTTGTGCGTTATCTGGGATGCCATGTCTGTTAGAGGAGGTTATGCGTTATCTAGGATGTCATGTCTGTTGGAGGAGGTTATGCGTCATCTGGGATGCCATGTCTGTTGGAGGCGGCGTAGCGGGTATGTTGTGTCGTGGGTGGTCGCGTCCGGCGGTCCTTTTTCTCGCGCACGCAAGACGACGGTTGTGTGGCCAAGGTTTGTGTCGGCGCTTTGCGCGTGGACGGGTCATTCACCATGCGCCGGATGTTGATCTGCGCCTCGGCACGTCCGACGAGTTCGTGGCCGTGACGGTTGACGTTGGTGTCTTCCATGGCAACGGGGATGGACCACGCGCCGCATGGTGGATTGGAGCCCGTCATCCCCCCATGGTCGTGTTACAGTGCAGGTCGACGATTGGAGCTCGTCATCCCCCCATGGTCGTGTTACAGCGTGCAGGTCGACGATTTGCGGGCATGCCAGGTGGAAGGGGTCCGATGGGAACCCTGGGCGTTGACGGCTGTCGTGAGCGTCGTCGTGCGCTGCGGGAATGGGAAAGGAGAGTTGAGTTTGCCTGGGGAGGGAGAAGATGAGGGGTGTTGGAACGGCAGGCTTTTTTTTGGACATCTGGTATTCCTTTTCCTGCTTTGTTTTCCACTTTCTTTTCTCCTTTTTATTCTTTTCTTCTTCTTTTTTTTTTTTTTTTTTTTTTTCTTTT
>AFQZ01001113.1:0-16737 GCA_000222935.2 Aciculosporium take MAFF-241224
AGCTATAGGTTATAATATTGCCTATAAGCGTAAATTTAGAGGCATTAGCGTTCTTTTCCTTATTACTAAGAGCAATCACATATCTAAGTTATAAGCTAAGGTCTTTATTATTAGCAAAGAAGCTATTAATAAAAACATAAAGGGAGGCATTTTCTAGTAAGAGAGGTATGTAGTAAAGTCTGTAATTCTAATTATTAATTTGCCATTTAAGCCTCTTATTAAGCTTTGTTATATTATTAGGTTTTGGTTATTAGCTTTAGGCAGTATAAAAAGATTATAAGAGGCTTTAGGTTAGCAAATAAGAGCAATATATATACCTTAAGCCCTCTGCTTAATATATTAAGCTTAATTATTTTAGTTAACTTTTAATAGCTTTTTTCCTTATGCCTTTTGCTATAAGAAGAAGGTACTATTATTAGCTTTACTTAAAATGCAACCATTAAACATTAATATTGTTAATTTCTCTAGGCATTATTTTAGCTTTAAGAGAAATCCAGCATTTTTTAACTTAACTTCTTTACAATTAAAGAATTTAGTATTACTAAGGCCTAACGTGTTATTAGTTTGTATTCTAATAAGTCTAAAATAAGAGCTTTTCTTTAAAGAAATAAGTAGGCATAGGTTATAGGTAGAAGTAATTATCTAGAGTTTTTAATAATAATAATTAAAATATATTAACTACTAATATATGTCTGCTTTTATAATCCTATAAAGTGGCTTTATTATAACCATTATAACATCTAGCGGGTAAAGGTATGTAATTTATACTAAAAGCTTTACAAGAATCATACAATTAAGCTTTATTTATAACTGTATATATGCTTAGATAATATACCTTAACTAAGCCATAATGCCTTCTCTTTTTAAAAACAAAGCAAGAGCGACAATAAGCCTCTAACTAGCTCTTTGAATTATTAGGGACTGCATAAGAATAACCTCTTTCCTATAGTTATTATAACCTTAAATAACATATTATAATTTTTTATATAGGGAATTAGTTATTTTACTCTTAATTTTATATACTATTTATAAATTAAAGAGTCTCTTACTTCTATGCTTTTAAGGGTTAAATTAAATAAATTTAAACATATTTCTTACTAGTAAAGCATTAATCTTAGCCTTATTAAAGAGTTTAAATAGTTCTCTAGGTATAGTTATCTTTCTTTATGCATATAGGTTAATTATAAGTTAAAAATCAGCCTTTTCTTTCTCTATAAGGAAAGCTTTTAGTCAAGGGCATTTCCAAGGTCTTCCACGGCCTCTTTATAGTAAATTTATAGGGTTATTAAGGGGAGTCTTATAAACAATTTTATTAGAGGAAGTCTTATAAATAATTTCATTAATCTTAGCGTTTTCCTAGTCTAGGTTATTTAGGCCTAGGCCTTGCTCTTCTTAGGAAGTTAAAGCTATTTCCATAGCTTTCTTATTTTAAGCTTAGTTATCCTTATAAGAAGGCTCTATTTCTAGTAAAGTAATATATAGCTTAATAACTATAAATTAAAACTTTATAAGGCTATAAGGCATCTTAATAATATAAGTCTCTCCTTTTATTAAAAAAAGCTTATATAAGCCAGTTTATTTGCCTTTCTTATAATAAACTTATATATTAGAGTTTAAGGAAAGGTTATATATTAGCAGAGTTATTAGGCCATTTTAAGTATTAAGGGCATTATTAACTTAGTGCCTTATAAGACTATGTCTTACTTTATCTATTGCTTTCTAAAGTATCTTAGCTCTTTAGGCAACTATAAAGCTTAGGGGGGAATTATTTATTATCCTTAAATAGGTTCTAAATACTAAGAGGGTAGGGATAAGGCTATTTAGGCCCGCAGAGTTATTAACTGCTTTAACAGCTATTTAAAGCATTTGCTCTTTTAAGAGAAAACTATAAGCTTTAGTCTTAATAATATTATATACTCTTTAAAAAGAGGCGTGATATTGCTTAAGTTTTCTAATGCTATTATATGCTTTAATAGGGACTTTATTAATATTAATTAATAATAGTTAAGCTAAATGCCTGAATTTACTAAAAGTAAAGTTTCTTTTAGTATTATAAACTATCCAGTTTAGGGGTCTAAGATACATATTAATTTAATATTCCTTAAGGGCATTCTAGATATCTTAAGCTTTTTATTATTAGGGTCTAAAAAAGCAAGCAGCTTAGAATAAAGTTACTAAGTTAATAACATAAAGGACAGGCTTCTTATTAATTTGCATAATATTAATAAGAACCTTATAGTTAAATTTAAGATTATCTTTAAGGGTAAACTTAAATCTGCTAAGAGCCTTAGCATTTATTTAGTATTAGTAACAGGCATGTATAATCTTTCCTATATCAGCTTTATTAAAATCTTCACCAGCTTTAGCAAGAAGGTTATACAGTTAGTTAATTAAAGGGTAGCTAAATTAACAATAAAGTTAGTAAATTCTGCTTTTAAGAGCATAAAAACGGCAGGTTCTTAGGAACTAATTGTTTACTAAGAATATCCCTATTTTTAAATAATAGGTACTTTTTTGTCTCCTTAGATAAAAAGGTTCTTAAGATTATTAAGCTTAATACTTATTTTATTTATATTTATAATAAAATATAGAAAAGGAATAGCACTATTAAGAATATAAAAAGAAATTATACTAAAGATTATAAGAAGCTTTAAAATGCTATTTAAAGTTATACTTCTGGCACTAAAGTTAATGGTTCTTTAGTTAGAAGAAGGCTTAATTATTAGGTCTGTTATAAGCCGTATTAAGGCTTTAACTTAACCTTAGCCAGCAGTTAAGATTTCAGCTACTCTAGTATCTAGGAGGATACTATAAAATGTTTCCATAGTATATTATAAATCCATAAGAAATACCTACTATTATGTGGTTTTATTAGTATTACGGTTATAAGGGTCTTTAATAAATAACGCATGTTTAAAAGCGTTATTTTATAGGAAGTTTACGGTTAAGGCAGAAAAGAAAGGGGGATTAAGTGCTGATATAAAGAAATTTATAAATATAAGGGTTTCTTATGCTTTTCTATTACTTTATGCTTTTTCTTCTTTAAAGGCAATAAATGCTATATTCTAGGTAGCTTTTTTATGTTTATTCTTATTACTACTATCCAGGGGTAATAACTCTATATCTTTACCTTTAAATGCTTATAAGAATACGTAAAATTAGTATTTAGAAGGAGGGGATTTATGCCTTTAGTTATTCTACTAAGTTTCTTTTGCTTTCTTTTATTTAGAGGCAGAATAGTTAGTTAACTAACATCCTTTTTTATAATAAATAAAGCATTTCTTAGATCTAGCTTTATTTTAGGGTTAGGAAGCTTATAAATATTGTTAGTTTGTAAATAAGACTATGTTAGTGCTTAGGGTAGTGTTTTAAGGTTAATACTTACTTTCTCTTACAATTTATTAGCTTATAAATAATTTTAAAATAGGTTTTATTATATCTTTCATTATAAGGCAGCGGTGAATATTACTAACTATGCCTTTATAGGTATTGGTTCAGATGTAGGTTATTTGGTTAAATTCAGGGCTATCTTAAATAAATATTTCCAGTTAGCACCTAAGGATTATATCTTTTTTAAAGGGGGGGTAAAGACTATTAAATAGGTCTAAGAGCTGTTAAATCATTAATTCTAAACATTTAAGTTTAGTCTTTATTAAATTTTTAGCTATAATATAATAAAACATTATCTCTTAAAATCATATCTGGTAGAATTTTTAATTCTCTTTAGTCTTAAAGTTTTCCTTTATTTGCTTAGTTATTATATTAAATAAAATAAGTCTTCTACTGAATTTCTTAAGGTAATACTTATAGGCATTACCTATAAGCATTATTAATAGTGTAAATAGGTATGACTTAGGCAAAATTCCTTATACTATATAAATATCCTTAAAGATTAGGACTTTAGGATATATAAAGTTAAAAAGTGTTCTAGAATACTTATTTTCCTTATTATAAACTCTAGTAAGAGAGTTTAAGGCTTTTTAGTCTATATTAGTAATTTCCTTTAATATAGTTTGTTATTTTAAGGGAGAGGGGATTATTATTTCTATTATTATTTCTTTAGTAAAAGGGTTGGAAGGGTTAGGGGGAGGTAAGGTTATTATTAATATTAACGTGTTAATAGTGTTATTTCCTGTTAGGAGCTTTTTATTAGAAAAGAAGATAGAATTATTTATACTAACTAAATCAGCAAGTACCTAGTTAATTAGTCTTTATAATCCTTCTTATGTATTAATTCCTTAGTTTTAAAGAATATCTTAAAGTACTTATTAAACTTTAGAGGTAATCTTCTTAAAAATATTAGTAGTCTATCCTTTAAAGTCTTCTTAATATATAAATAGAAATTTAATACCTTACTAATTACTAGATTTATACTTATTAATATAATAGTAAAATTTATTATAGAGTTCAGAAGTTATAGCTTTTTTAGGGTTAATTTATTTATTAGCTTCGGCTTATTTCTCTATAAAGTATTAAGAATACTTTTAGAGTTTTATAGGAAGGAAGTCTTAAATAGGTTAATTAGCTCTAGTAGTAAAAGTTAAAGCTATTTTTTAGTGTTTTTCTCTGTAATAAACAGCAAAGAAGATACTTTAATCATGGACTAGTAGTAAATATTAATAATAAGGGGTAAATTCTATAAAGAAACTTTCTTATAATTATAAATAAGTAGCAAAAGTTAACAATAATAAAAAAATTTGCTTTTAAGTAGCATAAACAACGGATTCTGCGTAATTAAGTAAATAAGTACATTATATTAGAAGTTCGTCTCTTCTGTTAATTCCTAGCTAATCTATAGTTATAATAACTACTAATTAGTAATGGTTTCACAGGGTGTAATATACTATAGCAATAACACAGGAGGGTAGTAAAGGTCTGATTTCTATTCTTATTATAATTATCTTAAGGGGGAAAAGAGGGGGATAATATAGAAGTATAGTATTATAGCTATAGTACTGCCCTAGGTCATATGACATAGTGATCTAGCTAATTAGGGCACGTGCATTGTGCGTATAACCTACAATTCCTGGTCACTATCATGTATTCCTTCCATCATCCAGACGAGCGATTCCAACAATTAACTTATATATATAAGGAAAGATTACTATACCTAGAAAACTCTTTAAACTTTCTAATAAGGTTAAGATTAACGCTCTGCTAGTAAGAAATATGTTTAAATTTATTTAATTTAACTCTTAAAAGCATAAAAGTAAGAGACTTTTTAGTTTATAAATAATATATAAGATTAAGGGTAAAGCAATTAATTCCCTATATAAAAAATCATAATATGTTATTTAAGGATATAGTAACCATAGGAAAGAGGTTATTCTTATATAGTCCCTAATAATTTAAAGAGCTAGCCAGAGGCTTATTATTACTCTTACTTTATTATTAAAAAAAGAAGGCATAATAGCTTAATTAAGGGATATTACCTAAGCATATATGCAGTTATAAATAAAGCTTAATTACACGATTCTTATAAAGCTTCTAGCATAAATTACACACCTCTACCTACTAAATGTTATTATAGTTATAATAAAGCTGCTTTATAGAATTATAAAAGTAGGTATGTATTAGTAGTTAATATATTTTAATTATTATTATTAAAAGCTTTAGATAATTACCTCTATTTATAACCTATGTCTTCTTATTTCTTTAAAAAAAAGCTTTTATTTTAAACTTATTAAAATGCAGACTAATAACACATTAGGCCTTAGTAATACTAAATTCTTTAATTATAAAGAAGTTAAGTTAAAAAATGCCGGATTTCTTATAAAGCTAAAACAACGCCTAAAGAAATTAATACTATTAATGTTTAATAGTTGTATTTTAAGTAAAGCTAATAATAATACCTTCTTCTTATAATAAAAGGCATAAGGAAAAAAGCTGTTAAAAGTTGACTAGGATAATTAAGTTTAATATATTAAGTAGAGAGCTTAAGGTATATATATTGCTCTTATTTATTAACCTAAAGCCTCTTATAATCTTTTTATTACTACCTAAAGTTAATAACCAGAACCTAATAATATAATAAAGCTTAATAAAAGGCTTAGGTAGCAAATTAATAATTAGAATTATGGACTTTACTATATGCCTTTTTTACTAAAAAATGCCTTTCTTTATATTTTTATTAACAGCTCTTTTATAAATAATAAAGACCTTAGCTTATAGCTTAGCTATATAATTATTCTTAGTAATAAGGAAAAAAACGTTAATGCCTTTAAATTCATGCTTATAGGCAATATTATAACCTATAGCTTTATAAAATCTAAAAGAGTTATAAGAAGCACCTTAGTATTAAAGCTATATAAAATGGTTTAAGGAGTTAATATTACTTATGTAATAAGTATGACTTTAAGGATTATTACTAATTAATTAAACAAGCTGAATATTTTAATTATAATATATACTAACTTTTTTTTATTATATAAGTATATTGTTAAATTAGATACTATAAAGGGAAAAAGGCTTATAATTAATATTATGGCATTATAATAGTTATATAAGCAAAGGGAAATCGCGAAAATTTAATAAATAAATAGCTATAATAATCTTACTAATGTAATAATAAAGGCCTCTCTAAATAAAAGCCTTAAGACCTTTATAACTAAGAATAAGGCTTAAATCTAAGTAAAAGGTTAGGTAAAGAGACCAGTATTAAGCATTAAAGCCAAAGCTGCTTAGGATAAATTTGCTGCTAAATCTAACATTAAATTAAGCGCACGATAAACAGTTTAAATTTAATAAATTTAAACGTAATTAATTTAAAGGGCTTTAAGGATACTTTAGACTAAAAAGAGTTATTTATTTAGATAATATTTCTTATATATTATAGCATTATTGATTTTTGCTTATTTGTTGATTTTTACGGATTTTTTATGTATTTTAAAGCGATTTCTCTTTTTTAATAAAGAGAGAGTTTATAAGTGTTGGAATTGCTTGTCTAGATAATAAAAGGGATATATAATAATAACTGGGAATTATAGGTTATATGCATAATATGTATGCCCTAATTAGCTGGATTACTATATTATATAACCTAGGGCAGTACTATAGCTATAATACTATACTTCTAGATTGTCCCCCTCTTTTTCCTTAGAATAATTATAATTATATAGAAATCAGACCTTTGTTAACCCCCCTTTACGTTATTGCTGCAGTATATCGTACTCTGTGAAACCATTAAATAACTGATTAAAAAAGGAGATATTAGTAGAGTATAAATTTAACCTATAATATTATTAGATAATTAAGAGTATTTAGGACTTTTAGTAGAAATAGTAGAAGTAAGGACAGAACCTACTGTAAATTCCACTTTATAGCTAGGACCTTATAAATAAGGGCCTACTTTATTATAAGGATAGAGAAGGGATTAAATAACTATGCATTCTAAGCAGCTGTATTAAAACCATACTAAGGACTGTATATAATAACTATTACTACTTTAGGATTAGCAGAATAATAAAAGGTTTATATAGCATTTATTTCTTAAAGATATTTAAGTAAATCTAGGAGTATATAGCATACTATATTACTTACTAAGAGAACTTTGTCTTAAGGGATAAAGTAACTAAAGAAATAAGACCTTTATAGTTAAAATTAATACTATTTTATATATTTTCTCTGGACATTATTACTAATATACTAAAGGTAGACTTAGTAAATACTATATAGGCTATAAAAGGATACTTAAAGTATAATTTCCTTTACTTAGTAAACTATTTATTTAGTAAGAAAACCCTCCTAATCCTAGGGAATATAATGTATTTAGTATTTATATAAGCAGAACTGCTTCTTTAAGCTTTATATATTATAAACTAAGGAATACTAAGGTAAATAGTTAGTAATATAAACCTTAAATTTATTTCTAAGGTTTAGTAAGCTATATTTACTAAGCTAGGAGTTAAATTCCTAATAATAACTGCCTACTACTTATAAATAAATAGAGTAGCTAAATAGAAGAACTAAATAGTAATAATAGCTATTTACTATTATACTATAATAAATCTAATAATACTATAGGTATTAATCCTTTTAGCTTTATAGTATTATCTTAATAATATAGTAGCTGTATGTTAGGAGAGTTACGAGATAAAAGCGTAAGGGTACGGAGACCTACTAGGGCGAGCCACGCCCTAGCTACACATAGGTATATAAGGGGACAGGCCTTATAAAGAGATAAAAAGACTAGTAAATATAATATTTATATTACTAACCCTATTTATAGCTATTTAGCTTTAAGTATGCTTAACTATAGCCTTTACTTTATTAATAAACCTCTAACTATAATAGAATATTTACTTTTTCCTATAAAAATAATAAACTATTAGCTTAATAAAAATATTAACCTAAAGAATAAATATATAAGTAAGTAGCTATATTAATATAATAACTACATAGGTATTAAACAAACTTAATAAAAATAAAAGCAGCTTTAGTATTACTATAGTATAAGATATTATATTATAGCTAAAACCCTTTATACTTATATTAAAAAGTAAAATAAGAAAACCTATAAAAATATAATAAACTTACCTTAATAGCACTATAAGTAATTAGTATTATTAGCTTAAACTCTAGTATACCTAAATCTAAGATATTAATATATAGGCTAATAAAGAAAAAAAGTTAAATTAAGAACTTAAGAAAGCTATAAAAAAGCTATACTTTATTTAAAAGCATATATAACTTAAGAAAATATAATAAAACTTAATAAACCCTTTAGTAATTATACTAAAGGAGCTTAATTTAACTACTTTTTTTTAAATAAATACTTCAGGTAATTAATTAATAGTAACTTACTTATAATATAGCCTTATAAAAGTATTATTAAAAGCCCTAGTTTATAAGGGAAATAGCTATAAAAACTTATAATTCTTTTTTATAAACTTAAATATAGCTTTTATTATAAATAAAGTAACCTTTATAAATAATTTAACTAAGGTTACCTATACTAGTAGTTACTTAGTAAAGAAAGCAAAGTAATAATAAAATAAGTATATAGCTATAAATAATATTATAAACTTTAATAATTATAGCTAAAAGGACTTTATTATATAGCCAAAAAATAAAGTAATAAATAAGAATATATACTGCCTAAAAGTAATAAAGTTACTACTAGAGTTATAATAATAAAATTACTAGCTATTTATAGTATTTATTAAGATTTAAGGAAAAATAAAGGGAAAGTTACCTAAAGATATTCCTAAGAAAATTTAGATTTATATATTTATTAATAGCGTAAACTATATAATAAGAAAGTAGGTCCTTAGCTAAGAGTTTTTTAAATCTTAAGTATACCTTATTAAATAGAGTTATAAGGCAAAAGTAGCTATTAAGAGGTATAATAAGAAACCCTATTTTTATAAGAAATAAGCTAGGTTAATATTACTATTAAAAGATAAGTAGGGAGTAAGTAATAAGAAAGAAATAACCTAAGGTTAGTAATCTTATTCTTGTTTTAAATATAAAAAATATATCTATATTACTTCTTATTATAAAGCACCTAATTATAAGATATATGGATTAAATAGGTATATAATAAGTTTATATTATAGTAACTATAAGAAAGTAGTATAAGCTATAAACCTAAATATAATACTAGTAACTATAATATATACTTAGGAATATATTATTATAATTAAACCCCTAGGCTAAATTAAGGACTTTAAGAATAAAATTAATAACTTTTAAATAAGAATAAAAATAAAACTATAGTAAGAAGGAAGCTAAGTAGTAGTAAATATACTATTTAACCTAAGAGTAATAAACTTAATAATATATTTAAACTTATTATTTAAAGCTAATTAAAGTAGGGTAAAAGTAAATAAGGTAAAGCTAAAAAGCGCCTTACTAATAAAACTAAAGCACTAAGGTATTATTAATAAAGTAATATAAATAATAAATAGTATAGGTTATAGTAAATTCTATTAACTTTATTATTATATAGTAGATACTAAAGAGGGACTAATTTTAGGAATAAACTAAGCTATAAACTAAGCTATAAACTATAAGCTAAAAGTATTATTATAGGCATTAAGTTATTAAAGATATCTAGTAATAAGGGAACGTTTAAAGCTAGTTACTAGCTTATAATAGATTTATTATATAAAAGAAGTAGTAAGTATAATACTTAATGGTTTCACAGGGTACGATTGCTGCAGCAATAACGCAGGGGGGGTAACAAAGGTCTGATTTCTATATAGTTATAATTATCTAAAGGGGAAAAGAGGGGGACAATACAAAAGTGTGGTGTTATAGCCATAGTACTACCCTAGGTTATATAACATAGTAATCCAGCTAATTAGGGCACGTATATGATGTATATAACCTATAATTCCCGGTTACTATTATATATCCCTTCCATTCTCTAAATAAGCAATTCTAACACTTGCAAACTCTCTCTTTAATAAAAAAGAGGAATTGCTCTAAAACACGTAAAAAATCCATAAAAATCAACAAATAAGCAAAAATTAATAACGCCGCAATATATAAGAAATATTACCTAAATAAATGACTTTTTCCTAGTCTAGAGCATCCTTAAAGTCCCTTAATTAATTGCGTTCGGATTTATCGAATTTGAATTCTTTATTACGCACTTAATTTAATATTGGATTCAGCGGCAAATTTACCCTAAGCAGCTTCGGCTTTAATGCTTAATACTGGTCTCTTTACCTAACCTTCTACTTAGATTTAAGCCTTATTCTTTGTTATAAAGGTCTTAAGACTTCTATTTAGAGAGGCTTTTATTATTATGTTAGCAAGGTTATTATAGCTATTTATCCATTAGATTTCCGCGATTTCCCTTTGCTTATATAACTGTTGTAGCACTATAATATTAATTATAAGCCTTTTCTCCTTTATAGTGCCTAATTTAATAATATACTTATATAATAAGAAAGAGTTAGTGTAGATTATAATTAGGATATTTAGCTTGTTTAATTAATTAGTAATAATCCTTAAAGTCATACTTATTATATAAGTAATATTAACTCCTTAAACTATTTTATATAGCTTTAATACTAAGGTGCTTCTTATAACTCTTTTAGATTTTATAGAGCTATAGGTTATAATGTTGCCTATAAGCGTAAATTTAAAGGCGTTAACGTTCTTTTCCTTATTACTAAGAATAATTATATAGCCTAGCTATAAGCTAAGGTCTTTATTATTTACAAAGGAGCTATTAATAAAAACATAAAAGGAGGCATTTTCTAGTAAGAGAGGTACGTAGTAAAGTCTACGGCTCTGATTATTAATTTGCTATTTAAGCCTCTTATTAAGCTTTATTATATTATTAGGTTTTAGTTATTAGCTTTAGGCAGTGATAAAAAGATTGTAAGAGGCTTTAGGTTAGCAGATAAGAGTAATATATATACCTTAAGCCCTTTACTTAATATATTAAGCTTAATTATTTTAGTTAACTTCTAATAGCTTCTTTCCTTATGCCTTTTATTATAAGAAGATGGTGTTATTATTAGCTTCGCTTAAAATGTAACTATTAAACATTAATAGTATTAATTTTTCTAGGCGTTGCTTTAGCTTTGCAAGAAATCCGGCATTTTTTAGCTTAACTTCTTTATAATTGAAGAATTTAGTATTGCTAAGGCCTAATATATTATTAGTTTGTATTTTAATAAGTTTAAAATAAGAGCTTTCGTTTAAAGAAATAAGTAGGTATAGGTTATAGGTAGAAGTAATTATTTAAAGTTTTTAACAATAATAATTAAAATACGTTAACTACTAATGTGTGCCTACTTTTGTAATTCCGTAAAGCAGCTTTATTATAATTATAATAACATCTAGCGGGTAAAGGTATATAATCTGTGCTAGAAGCTTTGTAAGAATTATATAATTAAGCTTTATTTATAACTATATGTATGCTTAGGTAATGTCCCTTAACTAAGCTATAATGCCTTTTTTTTTAATAACAGAGCAAGAGCAATAATAAGCCTTTAACTAGCTCTTTAAATTGTTAGGGACTGTATAAGGATAACCTCTTTCTTATAGTTACTATATTCATAAATAATATATTATGATTTTTTATATAAGGAATTAATTACTTTACCCTTAATCTTATATACTATTTATAAATTAAAGAGTCTCTTGCTTCCATGCTTTTAAGGGTTAAATTAAATAAATTTAAACACATTTCTTACTAGTAAAGTATTAATCTTAGCCTTATTAGAGAGTTTAAATGGTTCTCCAGACATGGTTATCTTTTCTTATGTGCAAAGGTTAATTATAAGTTAAAAATCAGCCTTTTCTTTCTTTATAAGAAAAGCTTCTAGTTAAAGGTATTTCTAAGGTCTTCTACGGCCTCTTTATAATGGATTTATAGGGTTATTAGGGGGAGTCTTATGAATAATTTCATTAGGGGGAGTCTTATAAGCAATTTTATTAATCTTAGCATTTTCCTAGTCTGGGTTGTTTAGGCTTAGGCCTTGCCCTTCTTAGGAAGTAAAAGCTATTCCTATAGCTTCTTTATTTTAGGCTTAGTTATCCTTATAAGAAAACTCTGCTTCCGGCAAAGTAATATATAGTTTAATAACTATAAATCAAAACTTCATAGGGCTATAAGGTATCTTAATAATACAGGTCTCTCCTTTTATTAAAAAAAGCTTATATAGGCTAGTTTATTTATCTTTCTTATAATAAACTTATATATTAGAGTTTAAGGGAAGATTATATATTAGTAGGGTTATTAAGCTATTTTAAGTATTAAGGGTATTATTAACTTAGCGCATTATAAGACTATATCTTGCTTTATTTATTACTTTTTAAAGCATCTTAGCTCTTTAGGTAATTATAAAGCTTAAAGAGTAATTATTTATTATCCTTAGATAGGTTCTAAAGACTAAGAGAGTAAGAATAAGGCTATTTAGGCTAGCAGAGTTATTAACTGCTTTAATAGCTATTTAAAGTATTTGCTCTTTTAAGAGAAAACTATAAGCTTTAGTCTTAATAATATTATATACTCTTTAAAAAGGGGCATAATATTACTTAAGTTTTCTAATGCTATTATATGCCTTAATAGGGACTTTATTAATATTAATTAATAATAGTTAAGCTAAATACCTAAACTTACTAAAAGTAAAGTTTCTTTTAGTATTATAAACTATTTAGTTTAGGGGTCTAAGATATATATTAATCTAACATTCCTTAAGGGTATTTTAAATATCTTAAGCTTTTTATTATTAGGGTCTAAGAAAGTAAGTAGCTTAAAATAAAGTTGCTAAGTTAATAATATAAAGAATAGGCTTCTTATTAATTTATATAATGTTAATAAGGACCTTATAGTTAAATTTAAGATTATCTTTAAGGGTGAACTTAAATCTACTAAAAGCCTTAGCGTTTATCTGGCATTAATAACAGGCATGCATGATTTTTCTTATGTTAGCTCTGTTAAAATCTTTACTAGCTTTAGCAAGAAGGTTATATAGTTAGTTAATTAAAGGGTAGCTAAATTAATAATAAAGTTAGCGGATTTCTGCTTTTAAGAACATAAAGATAACAGGTTCTTAGGAACTAATTATCTACTAAGGATATCCCTATTTCTAGATAATAGGTACTTTCTTTTCTCCTTAAATAAGAAGGTTCTTAAGATTATTAAGCTTAATACCTATTCTATTTATATTTATAATAAAATATAGGAAAGGTATAGCACTATTAAAAATATAAAAAGAAATTATACTAAAGATTATAAGAAGCTTTAAAATGCTATTTAAGGTTATACTTCTAGCACTAAAGTTAATAGTTTTTTAGTTAGAAGAAGGTTTAATTATAAGGCTTATTATAAGGCGTATTAAGGCTTTGACTTAACCTTAGCTAGCAGTTAAGATTCTAGCTGCTTTAGTATTTAGGAGGATACTGTAAAACGTTTCTATAGTATATTATAAATCTATAAGAAATACCTGCTATTATGTGGTTTTATTAGTATTATAATTATAAGGGTCTTTAATAAATAACACGTGTTTAAAGGTGTTATTTTATAGGAAATTCATAGTTAAGGTAGAAAAGAGAGGGGGATTAAGTGCTTATATAAAGAAATTTATAAACATAAGGGTTTCTTATGCTTTTTTATTACTTTATGCTTTTTCTTCTTTAAAGGCAATAAATATTATATTCTAGGCAGCCTTTTTATATTTATTCTTATTACTACTATCTAGGGGTAATAACTCTTTATCTTTACCTTTAAATGCTTATAAGAATGCGTAAAATTAGCGTTTAGAAGGAGGGGATTTATGCCTTTTATTACTTTACTAAGTATTTTTTGCTTTCTTTTGCTTAGAGATAGGATAGTTAGTTAATTAATATCCTTCTTTATAATAGATAAAGTATTTTTTAGATCTAGCTTTATTTTAGGGTTAAGAAGCTTATAAATATTATTAGTTAGTAAATAAGACTATATTAGTACTTAAGATAGTGTTTTAAGGTTAATACTTGCTTTCTCTTATAATCTATTAGCTTATAAATAATTTTAAAATAGGTTTTATTATATCTTTTGTTATAAGGTAGCAGTAAATATTACTAACTATGCCTTTATAGGTATTAGTTTAAACATAGGTTATTTAGTTAAATTTAGGGCTATCTTAAATAGATATTTCTAGTTAGCGCCTAAGGATTATATTTTTCTTAGAGAGGGGGTAAAGACTATTAAATAGGTTTAAAAGCTATTAAATCATTTATTTTAAATATTTAAGTTTAGTCTTTATTAGATTTTTAGCTATAATATAATAAAACTTTATCTCTTAAAATTATATTTAGTAAAATTTTTAATTGTCTTTAGTCTTAAAGTTTTTCTTTATTTACTTAGTTATTATATTAAATAAAATAAGTTTTTTATTAAATTTCTTAAGGTAATACTTATAGGCATTGCCTATAAGTATGATTAATAGTGCAAACAGGTATAACTTAGGAGAAATTCCTTATACCATATAGATATCCTTAAAAATTAGGACTTTAGGGTATATAAAGTTAAAAAGTATACTAGAATACTTATTTTTCTTATTATAAACTCTAGTAAGAGAGTTTAAGGCTTTTTGGTTTATATTAGTGATTTCCTTTAATATTATTTGTTATTTTAAGGAAGAGGGAATTGTTATTTTTATTATTATTTCTTTAGTAGGAGGGTTAGGAGGATTAGAGGGAGGTAAGGTTATTATTAATATTAACATATTAATAGTGTTATTTCCTGTTAGGAGCTTTCTATTAGGAAAGAAGACAGAATTATCTATACTAACTATTGGTAACGCTTAGGTTACAAGTATGCTGCAGTATAAATATAGGGGGGGGGGTTTAATAATCAATTCATCTATATCTCTAATAGGGGAAGAAGCAGGCTATAATGCAGAAGTGTGGTGTTATGGCCACGTTACAGCCCTTAGGTCATATGACCTATAATCCAGCCAATTAGGGTGCGTGCATTCTATATACAACCTATAATTCCTGGTTAATGCAGCATATCCCTTTTATTATCCATATAAGCAATTCTAACACTCGTAAATTCTCTCTTTATTGAAGAAAAAGAGGAATCACTTTAAAAATACATAAAACGCCCTAATAATCAGATATCAACTAACAAGTAATAAAGCGAAAAAAAAACATCCTTTAAATGAATGACTTTTGTTAGTCTAGGCCGAATAGTTGTGGAGGTAAAGAGTGTTATGGGGGGGGGGGGGCCAAAGGATGTAATTCCCGCGTTTAATCCTACCAAATTAGGCGCTTATAATCGCGTTCGAATTCATCAAATTTAAGCTCTTTATTAGGCGCTTAATTTGTTGTTGAATTTAGTAGGGAATTAGGACTTTTCTAATCTTCGGCAGCTCTGGCAGCGGCTTCCGCGGCAATTCTCATAATAGGTCTTTTAACCTATCCTTCTATACGGATTCGGGCTTTATTCTTTGTTACAAAGGTCTTAAGAGCTTTATTTAGTAAAGCTTTTGTTATTGCATCCGCAGGATTATTATTGCTATTAATCCAGCAGATCTCAGCCACTTCCCTTCTCTTATATAACTGCTATAGAGCTATAATATTAATTATTAGCCTCTTTTCCTTTATTATCCCTAGCTTAATAATATACTTATATAGTAAGAAAGAGTTAGTATATATAATTATTAGGATTCTTAGCTTATTAATTTAGTTAGTAATAATATTTAGAGTAGTGCTTATTGTATAGGCAATATTAACACCTTAAACCATCCCATATAGCTTAGAAGCTAATGCACTTTTATGACTCTTTTAGATTTTATTAAGCTATATGTTATGATATTTCCTCTAAGGGTGAATTTAAAGGTATTGTTATCCTTCCTTTTATTACCTAGGATAATTATATAGCCTAGTTAAGAGCTAAGGTCTTTATTGTTTGCAAAAAAACTGTTAATAAAGATATAAAGAGTAGTGTTTTCTAGCGAGAGAGATATATATTAAAGTCTATAGTCTTAATTATTAATTTGCTATTAAAGTCTTTTATTAAGCCTTAAAATATTGTCGGATCCTGGATATTAGACTTAGGCAGTAACGGAAAGATTGTAAGATGCTTTAGGTTAATATATTAAAGCAATATACGCTCCCTGTGCTTACTATTCAACATATTTCGCTTGGTCGGTTAGGTTATTAACTTATAATAGCTTCCTTCCTTATGCCTTTTATTGCAAAAAGAAGGTATTATTATTGACTTTGCTTAAAATGCAACTATTAAACATTAACGGTGTTAAAATCTTTAACCTCTCTTTTAGCTTT
>AFQZ01001112.1:0-16841 GCA_000222935.2 Aciculosporium take MAFF-241224
GCAGCTCTTTATAACATGGTGATGCCGATCATACATATCTATCTATGCGGACAGACAGAGCCATCCTCTGTCCAGCCCCTACATTCGACGACGGCCCGTGGCCGCCCAGACAACTAGATGCAAGGCCGACAACCAAGCCGGCAGATGGCAACATCTTCCACCGGGTTTCTTCCCCCCTCCCCCCCCCCCACCCCGATACACGCTCCGTTGCCCCGTATCCGGTCCCCGTCCCCATCGACAGCACACCACCCCCCATCCTCCACATGCACCCTCCCTCCCCTAGACGCTCCCCGACCTCCTCCTCCTCTCGACCTTGCGCATCGCATCCCCCGTCAAAGCCTGCCTCTTGAGCAGATCCACCACATCCTTCTTGCGCGTCTTGCGATCCCCAAACATGATGACCAGCCCCGCCGAGAGATTGCACGTGATGCTCACGCACAGAATCACCGTCGTGATGGCAAAGGGCCGATGGTGGTAGTCGATGCCCCACGTGGTGGCCCCCAGCGAGATCTGCAAACACGAGTGGCAGTCGAGCAGCACGATGATGGCGATCAGGTGCGCCAGCGGGAAGGCGTGGTGCGTAAACGTCTCGTGCGGCTTGTAGAACGAGTGCGACTTGGCCAGCTTCTGCTGGTGGTGCGCCAGCGACCTGCGCTGCTTGGGCGTGAGGCAGTCCTCGTCGAGGGAGCAGGCGCTCGACGCCGACCTGGCGTCTTGCTCCAGGTCAATGTTGCTGCCGTCGTGCTCGCTGCCGTCGTGCTCGCTGCCGTCGTGCTCGCTGCCCTTTCCCTCTTCTTCTTCCTCTTGTCGGCTGCTCGTCCGGGCGCGTGTGGTGCCGTTGCCGGCGCGGGAGCGGCCGACGGCGACCAGAGGAACGCATTTCGACGCGGCGGGCGCCGCCGGCGTCATCGCCATGGTCGACGTCGACGTGGGGATTGCTTCCCCGTCCGATGCATCGCCGTTGGCCGCCGTACCCAGCATCGGCGCCTTGGCCCCCCGTGAGTCGGACGGGGTCGTCGCGTGAGCCGCCCTGGCAGCCCTCTTCTTGGCCTTGGCGATGATTCTCGCGTACCGCGCGATGAACACCATGTGGTATGTGTCGACGGCGCGGAACGGCGCGAGACCGTCCCCCATGATGGCAAACAGCGCGACGAGCACGCTGTCGATGATGTGGATGGCGTACACCTGCTGCTCGCCGACGTAGATCCACCCGATGAGGAACAGCACCCATGCGAGGCCGAACAGGGTGATGAGCGTGGCGTACAGCGTGACGAAGAAGCCGAGAGGTCGCCGGACGTACTGGCCGAATCCCTTCATCTGCCGCTTGAACTTGGACCGCCGCGAGTGCAGCATGTGCCGGACGTGGTCATCCAGCTCCTGCTTCTCCGTCGCGGACCAGCCTTCCAGCGTCTCGCCGTGCGGGAGGGCCGCGTAGTGCGAGTCGGTCAGCTGTGATGTTATCGTGTTGGAGCGCCGCATGGCGGGGCTGTCCACGGACTCGGTCTCGCCGGGACGCCGTCTTTCCTGTTCTTCTGGCTCTTCTTGCGTCGTTGGTTCTCCGGGAGGCTGTGCCGTTTCTCTTTCGGCCGCGGGCCGTGCTGCCATCGCCTCGGGCTGTGACAAGACGTACGCTGGCCTTCGGTTGACCCAGCTTCCCAGGTCGGGAACAAAGAGGGAGTTTTGCACGTTTGTCAGCGTGGAGAGAGTTTGGACTTCGGGGTCTGGTGGGAGTCAGCATAGGGCAACCGACTGAAAAAAAAAAAAAAAAAAAAAAACCGAACATCAAGGAAAAGAGAGAGAGAAAAGAAGAAGAAAATATCGTACCAATAATGTCCAGCCAGTCGACCAGCTCCTCGTTATATTCATTTGTGTGCCTCGCGTCCACAACCCCGCCGGCCGGCCGAGGCAGAGGCCGAGCCTGCGCAGCAACAGACGACCTCCTCAGTCCGGGATGCAAGATCCTGCCCACAAGGCTTCGCCGCTGTGGCTCAACCCCGCCGCTGCGGCGGCGGCCGTCAATCTCCCCGGCACTTTGACTCCTCTCCAGCACAAGTCCGACGGGAATCGAACCAGCCGGCGAAGACGAGGGCACGTCCCGACCAGAAAAGACACCCAGCTCCGTCATGGTCGGCCGAGCCCCCTCCTCCGTCAATCGTGGCATAGACACGTGCGGGTGGTGCGCACGACGCGAGTTTCTCGCCCTCCCTGTGCCATCAAAGTCCACGACCGGCGCAGAGCTGGGCTGAGATAGGCTCCTGGGCCGATCTCCCCGACCATGGTCCTGCCTGCTGGCATGGTCCGCGTCTGAAGGTGGCATCGTTCCATCGGCCTGATGCTGATGATGCTGTTGCCCGCCCGTCGAGGCAGCCGACGTTCGTCGAATCCGAATACTTGGTCTCCGCGGTCGATCGATGCCTGCACCGTTCGCTCCCTGGGCGGCGTGATCGGCCGAAGCGGCCGCGCTGGCTGGACGACCGAGCGACAACATCGAGTGCCGCCAACGGTGTCGCGACGGCGATGCATCCAGACCATGTACATGATCGTCGGCCGGGCCATCCGCGCCCGAAAGAGTCAGATCCGACTGTTGGACGGGGACGGACGTCGGTCGGCTCGTGGGCGAGGTGCCAGCTGCGCGGAGCTGCGAGTCGGATCGCGGCCGTCGGGAGGACGACGAGGACGAATCCATGGGCGTACGCGGGAGAAACAGCCGGCGGTCTCGATTGGAAGTCCACACGCTGTAACGCACAACAGGGGTGCCGCAGCGAGGTGGTTTCGACGGCAAGATTTTTTTCTCAACTTTTTTGGGGGGTTTTTTTTTTGTCGAATCGACAAGTGTACATCACTGCCAGCCGCGGTCGAGTGGTGGAAGGAACATGTCCGCTAGACAAGGCGAGGGTGGACCGTGCACGCCGCCATTCGGCAGACGACGTCACAAGGGTGACAAATGCACCAGAGGCCTACTCATCTGGACCCACTGTCGTGATCCACCGTCAAAGCCAGGGTGGATCCACATGCTACATGGAATCGTGTACTTTACCAAGTACCTGCACATAAAAGAGACCACTACCACCGGGCACCCCGCGCTTGTGTCCATGTTTGGCACTCTGAATCATGACGAGATGTGAACTAAGCAGCATGCCGACAGTTTGGTGGGAGGACAAGGGTGCATCCCGAATGGCCAGACAGCAGGCATTTCTGACATGATTTCCGGAACAAGGGTGGCTGCGTTGTGCAGTTGGACGGGAGGGGCCCTCGATACGCGCTAGTGCCATCCCGGACGGGATTAGCTCGGTGGCCCCATCTAAGCGCCCCCAGGAATAGGAATCAGGGCGCGGATCAAAACAGAGGTGGGAGGGATCCAATGGCGCAATGTGCACATGACATGCTCAGCGGGATGCGGTTTCTAGAAATTTGATCCATCATCCATCTACATGCTGACTCACATACATGGCTGCTCAAAACAGCCCGCGTGGGTAGTTCACAAGCTCGCTCGCCCGGTTTCGGAACACGCCACGAAAAACTACAGGTCGGGGGACCTTGTTTGCGACGACTTGGTCCCGGCGCTTCTTCCGAAACGGCCGATTGGACCAATCATTGTCCAGTACCTAGTGCAGCGTGACACAGACCTAGCCAGAACGGGACGAGGACGTGGAGCATCTGAAAAAGCACAAAAAAAAAAAAAAAAAAAAAAAATAGCCGGCGGAAACAAAAACGGCCACTCGTCCGGATCCCTGCCCAGGCTCTTCCCATTCGTCCAGTCCCCCCCCCGTCAGCCACAGCCCCCCTTTTTTGCCGCGCGCAAGCCAAAACACCAGAGCCGTCGCATGCACTGCATCTCGTCGAAGACACACGCAGCGCACACACCAGTCGCCACGAACAGCGTCAGACAAAGGACAAAGGCCGTGGGCGGCCCGGCGAGGCAAGCGGACGCATGCCCTTCGCTCACGCACGCCCTCACAGCCAGTCGTCGACCTTGCAGTCCGTGCCTGCAACCTACATGTGTGCATGTGACCAACCAGCCAGACGGCTTTCCCGCACGGCGGCCGCGACGCCCCTTTTTGGTGTTTCCCAGAGACAACGGGCATACCGTGTACATGCTGAGACCATGGCGTCTAAAGCCGCGGGCAAACCACGGGCAAACCACGGGCCTGTCTTGAAACAAGAAGCAAACACCAGGGAGCCTCTCGCTGTGCACGCGGGGGGTTTCCCGCCAAACGAACAGCCCCAGGTGCCTGCCGTCTGAGGGAGAGCCGCACCTGGGGCGGGGAATCAAGCAGTCCGGCTGACCGTGTTGGCATCCTCTTGAGATGAAAAAAGTGACGAGAGACAGAACGAGCCACCAAGAGGGACGCCCCTTGCGCTGCATCTACTCACTCTCCTGTTTCAAGTCCCGTCGTGTGATGGACGGAAGGGAAGAAACAAGCCCGACTCCTTGTTTTATTTTAAAAATCCCCCACATCTCCACGCCAACAGCAAACTTCCTTTCCCCCCATCCGACAGTCCATCATCCCGTCCCGCCGTCTGCTTCTTCCCCTTCCCTTCCTTTGCCCCCCACATACACCATCCCACAAACCCGACAGGGGCCGGTCCCCTCACGCGCACCAGCACGATGAAACCAACATCTCTCCTCCTCCTCCTTCTCCTCGGCGCCGGCGCCGGCGCCGCCGCCTCCACACCCCCAACCTGCCTCGTCCGCTCCCCCCCCGTCCCCCCCTCCAACAGCTCCCTCGTCGGCAAACGCGCCGTAGACACCACCTGCGCCGGCCACCGATCCCACATCTCCGCCGCCTACGCCGCCTGCGCAGCCCGCGCCCGCGCCGGCGAGCAGGCCGCCCGCGCGGGAAACCCCCCGCCCCTCCTCCTCAAGGCCATCTTCAAGGACGACAGCGAGGAGACGCGCGGCAAAATAGCAGAGCACCTCGCGCAAATCGCCGCCGAGTGTGAGAAAAAGGGCCGGGGCGCGACAAGGCTCTCCTGCGGCCCCTGCAGCAAGGGCGTCGCCGGCCTGACCGTCTTGAAGTCGGCTTCTCCGCGGGGGAGCAACCCCGTCACGCTCTGCGACAGCGTCCTCAACAAGGCCCCCGCGTTGATGTCCTCGAAGCCAAGGCCGGAGGCGTCGTCCTCGTCCTCGGAAGAGGAGAGCTGCGCCCGCCAGGACCTCGGCGACGTGCTCCTCCATGAGCTGTCCCACTCGTGGGGCCGCACCGACGACAAGGGCTACGGGATGCAGAACATTTTGCGGCTCAGCAGCGGGGATAGCTTGCAGAATGCGGATAGTTACAGCCACTACTGCAAGGGGGTGAAGCTCGGCTGCGGGGTCGGCGATTTCACGCCGGGGACAAAGGTCGTTGTCGTCAAGGGGCCGGCGCGCAAGGGCGGCAACGGAGCGGAGAAAGGCGGCGGAGAGGGAGAAAAGGGGGACAAGGCCGGCGGCGACGGGGGTGCTGCCCCTCCTTCGGCGGGATCGAACCGTCCGCGGCCGGCGGGGTGTCGACATGGCGCGCCGAGGGGGGCGCATAGATCTGTGCGGCCGGTGGGGGGATTCAACGAGAGCAGTCCTGTTGTGGCGGGGGCCGAGGATGATGTGCATGCTGCGCCGGTCAAGGATGCAAATGGGAGTGGTTCGGGGCAGGGAATGAGGTGGTGGTGGTTCTCCTCGTCTGGCGGCGCGTGACGGCGGTGACTTTTGCTTTTCGCACACTCCTTTTTCTTTTTCTCTTCTCTCTCCCCCCTTCTCTCTATTCTTCCTTCCTTCCTTTCTCTCATTTTTCCTCTTTTTCTTTCTCTTTTTTCTAAGAGACAAGTTGGGCAGGGGCTCAGCAGAAAAGAGGGCAGCGCAGGCGCTACCCCTCCAGAATGCGTGCCATGTCCGGAGCACAACCGTCCCAGCCTTCCGGCGAACGGCCGCCCGGATTGCCCATTTCTTGCGAGCATGGCATTGGCATCTCGTATCTGCGCGTGTACATATCAGCGGAAAGACAGGCAGGGTATATGCCAGTTGCAGGGACAGTGTACATGGTAGCCATAGGATTGTATACATATCAGTTGCAGGGACGGGACGTCGCGCAAATGAAATTTCTCACATGACCCGATGAATCCATACCGACCAATCAAACCTTTTACTGTCCGACAGAGCTTCACCGCTGACTTGCCAATATATGGCCCAAGAAGGAACTCGTCCTTGTGCGCTGCCCGGCACCATAGAGGCGGCTATTCCACCGGGCAGACGATTCATACGCCTGCGCGTATCCTCCGGGGGCCCTGCCGGGGGCCGCCTTCGGCGGAACTCCCCTGCTATATTATAAAGGAGTAGCATTAATTACCCCATGATTTGAAATATCCCTCCGGGGGCCCTGCCGGGGGCCGCCTGCGGCGAGCTCCCGCCTTCGGCGGACCCCCCCTGCTATATTATAAAGGAGCAGCATTAGTTACCCCGTGTTTTAAAATATCCCTCCGGGGGCCGCCTACGGCGAGCTCCCGCCTTCAGCGGACCTCCTCTGCTATATTGTAAAAGAGTAGCATTGGTTACCCCATGTTTTGAAATATCCCTCCGGGAGCCCCGCCGGGGGCCGCCTGCGCCGCGAGCTGCCGCCTTCGGCGGTTCATCCTGATTGGGAAAGAACCCCCTTAGGTAGGTTATGAAAGGCCTGAAGTACCTGTAAGATACCATTTGTACAGCCCCCGAGGTATACATATACTCAACTCTGCTGCAGTGCTTCAACGAGAGGGGCAAGGGTACCAAAGGGGGCAGCTGTATCATCATCCCTTCGTTGACATTCCTGCCCCGCAGCCGCCGCCGTAGGCGGGGGCCCGGGCGGGATATCAGGAAAATAAGAGGCTGAAAAGGGTTCCTTGATAATGAATAGAGCGAGGGCAGTCCGCCGAAGGCGGGAGCACGCCGCAGGCGGCCCCCGGCAGGGCCCCCCGAGGGAAATAGCATTACCGCCTGCATAGAACAACCTCATGTTGATCAAGTAGCAGAAATCTACCCTCCTCCTGCTTGCTGCTCTCGCACGATGGTCTCCATCAGGAAAAGCTTGTAAAGTCAGGGGTTGGGTTGGGTTGTGGGATGGGCGGGATATGTAGCAGAAGAAATGGTGTAAGAAAAACAAAAGCGAGCAAAGAGAGCATGCAATCACCACAAGCCACTCATGCATAACAAAAGTCAACACCAGTCAGGTCACCAGCCACCAAAAGCGTGAGCGTGAAAGCGAAAAGAAATGAACTTGACAAACAGCAGACCACCCACCCGGTGCTATATTCCCAAGCACACATGCTACCAGACGTGACTAAATACAGGTATTCAATTCGCTCAATGCAGATATCCGAACCCAGGCGAAGAAAAGAAAAAATCAAAGTGCCCAAACCCTTGGTTCATAAAAACAAACGGCACGGCACGGCACGGCACGGCGCAAAGTCATGACTTCATTCTTCATTTCCGCTCCGCATTCGCAATCGCCGCCTCCAACGCCTCCTGCAGATCAAAATGGAAATACGGCCTATTCAACCCCTGCACGGCCACGAGACGCGCACTCCCCGGATTGCGCGGCACGTCCCTGTCCGAGAAGCGCGACGAGTCCGACCCCGCAATCTCGACATCGATCTCCTTGGTCGACTTGTCCACCTTGTCGCCCAGCTCGGCCGCCTCGGCGGCTTTCGCCGCACTGTCGGAGCCGCCAAGGTCGGCAATACTAAAGATGGTCCTCCAGTGGCGGGCCCCCCCGCCGGGACTCGGTTTTGGAGACCGGTAGCCGAAGCCTGCGGCGGCGAGGGCCCGCTTCGTCCACCGGTTTTCAATGTTGGCAAAGTGCCAGTCGACGGTGTTGGGGGCCGCATACCGGTCTAGCTGGTTGCGGACGTCGATGAGGGCCTGCGCGGCGGTGACGTCGACGTTGTTGACGGAGGAGAAGTCGAGGATGATGGCTTTGAGGGTTGGGCGGTCGTCGGTTTCTGCTGTTTGGTGGCGGGGCGTGGGGTCGTTCCATGGTCGGTCCTGATAACAAATGACCTGCTTTAGCGATGACTGTACTGGTTCAAGGGCATAGGAAAGAAAAAGGCAAAGAAGGCTTACCCCTAGTCTGCCAACAGTATGTGGATCCGTCCGCCGGGTTTCCTTGAAAATCATGTCGGTGAGGTGGTTCATGTACAGCCCCGCATTGGGGTAGTTGAACCCCTCGGCGAACCTGTACACAAAGACACCCGGGTAGGGACTCTGCACGACGACCCGTGGGTTCGAGCCATCTTCGTGGTCGAGCGGCAGGAAGCCTGTGCGCAACGACTCGTCTGACTCCTGGGCGACGGCGTCGCCGGCATCCTTGGCGCCCTGCGTCTGGTTCGCCCTGGCCGTTCGGATGCGGGCCACGCCGAGGACGCGGCCGCGGCTGAGAAACAGGCGCCAGATGAGAACCGCAGCAGACATGCCGATCGTGGTATAGATGCCGTTCTCGATGGTGGAGAAGACGGTGACGAGCACGCCGACCACGAAGAT
Organism: Aciculosporium take MAFF-241224; assembly: GCA_000222935.2. Lineage (NCBI taxonomy): Eukaryota > Fungi > Ascomycota > Sordariomycetes > Hypocreales > Clavicipitaceae > Aciculosporium > Aciculosporium take. Next base: position 8,489 of record AFQZ01001112.1, read on the forward strand.
GGGCACCTCCAGGGGGGAAACGCGCCAGAACTGGAAAACGACCTTGGGGGGTGTGATGACGTCGCCCACGGCGTGGATGATCACAGCGGCCAGCGCGGCATTGGGGATGTAGTAAAACACGGCGGGGAGGCCATACAGAGCGAGCAGGACGACGGCGGCGGTGATGACGCCCGCAAAGGGAGTCCGAACACCGGCCTTGGACTTGATGGCTGTGCGCGAAAAGGACCCGGTGGCGGGGTAGGCGCCCAGAAAAGGAGCAAGCAGGTTGGTGACGCCAATGGCAACCAGTTCTTGCGATGGGTCAATGACATAGTTGTTGATGCGGCCAAAGGATTTCGATATGGAGATGTGCTCGATCAGCATGACGATGATGGCTGAAGGGATTTCACCCGAAAATGAGGAGACGATTCGCTTGTTGATTTGAGGCACCGAGGCATGTTGGAAACCTTGTACCGTCGTTAGTGAGTTCCAAAATGAGCATCTTTTCTTAAACCGGTAGCCATACCTCCAGGGACGTCTTTGATAAGACTGAAGCTCGGCTTGTTCTTGTGCGAGACATTGACGCCAGCGCTGATGGCCGTGTAGAGAAGGATGACAAAGACAGTGCGGAGGGTCGAGATGAAGAAATATGTCTTGGCGCGCTGAGGCTGTCTCTTGGACATGTACGAGCAAATGCCTCGGATGAGATACAGCATGAACAGCGCCGTGAGACCGAGCGCGGCATCGAGTTTGGACGACGGGAGATTTTTCAGCGTATTGATGATGACCAGGTAGGGAGCGTCTCTCGTGTTGACGCCACGGATGCCCAAGAGCTTGGACACCTGGCCGGAAATGATGTTGACGGCAGAGCCAGTCATGAAGGCGCAGATGGCCGGCAAAGGAATGAGCTCTACAATCCAGCCCAGACGGGCGAGCCCGAGGAAGAGGATGACGGCGCCGGTGATGACGGCGAGGGCTGATGCAATGACATGGCCCTCGACGTCGGGGATCTGTGCCTTGGCCTTGAGCACAACGTCTCCCGTGACCTGGGACATGACGGCAACGGGCTATGGGCGCAGCATCATGATTAGTTTCTTCTCTTCTTTTCTTGGTCTCTGACAACTTTCCTGCGTTGGTCTTGGTCAGATGGCTTTTTGGGGACGCTTACTCCGATGGTGATATCCTTGGAGGTCGCAAAGAACCAGTATACAAGTACGCCCATGAAGGAGGTGTACAATCCATACTGCACAGGAAGCTGTGCCAGTTGCGCGTAGGCCATGCCCTGAGGAACGACGACAGCCCCGACGGTGACGCCTTGGATGAAAATGTCAGCCAACTCATGTCCAAAAATGGTGATCCCAGGCTCGGGGCAGATGGCTGGTAGGTAGGTACGCAGGCAGGCGGGCAAAATGAAGCCCGGCCGTCGACATGGCGACATCTCATTTGCTTACCTGCAATCAAATCACCAATGAACCATGTCAAATTGTACTTTCCAATCCAGTGGATAAAGGGAAACAGACGACTGATGTACCGCACGACGCCAGCAACAGTTGGCGTCATCTCGGCCAGGAACTCCCCCACAGTCGGCTCATGCTCAATGAACAGATCGGCGTTGGAGATGGACGGTACATCGTCGTCGCGATCGCGCCCGTCTGAGTCGTAACCGACCGCCTTGGCCAGTCGGTCCTTGATACTAGGTGCGGTCGACATGCTTTGCTTTGCTGGTCGTGGCTGGCCGCTGGAATGAACGTGTTTCGGCCGTTCAAACAAAAAGCCAGGATAGGCCAACAAGCGAGGTGAAAAACGGGTTTGGCGAAAAAAGGAGGGGTGAGACAGATGATGAGCGGTTTTAAAGGGATGGGATAGGTATGGGATCGAGGAGGCCGGGACCCGGGACTAGAAGCGGACCTCGAATGCGACACGAGATTGCAGGAAGGCAAAGCGACGTGGCACCGGGGTTTACAGATCCAGCCTGATAAAAGAGCCGAAAATGCCTAAAAATACGGTCCTGCTAGCATCGGGGAAGCCTGCAGTTCAGGCATGTGCCGGCATCGTCTCAAGTTCCCCCTGTTGCGTGCTGGCTGGCTGATCGACGAACCATTGTTGGGGAGGATGGGGGGGGGGGGGGGGGGGCGCGGCAAGAGATGAAAATAAAAGACGCAACATGAACCGGGACACAGTGGAACCCCTTGTACATTGTTAAGCGAACGGATATGACGGCGGCGGCGGTGGAAGAGGCGGAAGGATGAGGAGGACCGGATGGCGAGAAAAGCGATCTAGGCGATCTGTAGGTTTTTTTTTTTTTTTTTTTTTTGTTGTGTGTATTGTTGTTGTTGTTGCTCTTTCTCTCTATCTCGTGGCGGAGGCGATGGCTTTTGTCGAAGAGACCCACAAAATTGCGTGCTTTAGTTAGCCAGCGCAGCAGGCCCCATGAAGAACCCGCTTGGGATTAGCGCGGATGGAGCTCACAATCGCGTGCTTGACAGGGGGCGCTGCGGATGAGCTAATCTGCGCCCGGCCTCGGCTGTGCTTTGACTTCTGCCAGCCACGGCCGCCCACATGCTACGGTGTGTAAGAGCAGTGTGTAATAAAAGTGCGTACTGTGTGAGTATTCCTCCAATCGAATCGCATCGACGTCCTCTTCAACTCCATCTCCATTCTTGCACAGATTACCACATCGTCATGATTATTGATGACAATGCAACATATTCGCATAGCATCAGAATCCCGGTCCATCAACAACTGAGCCTGTCGGTCCTTTCGTTGCAGTTTGTCCAGCCAATCAGGTGTCATTCGTCGCCGACTCTAACAACGTCGTGGCCAGACAACAAAGAAGAGAGTTTGGCGCGCCGCCCGTCTACCCCCGGATGAAAGAAGCCGGACCTACATACCGAGAATGCTCCTTAGCGATGCTTGTTTTCGGCAGCCCGTCACATCATTGCCTTGGCCGACCACATCATCTTGCGACTTGCGATATAATGGTTCAGCTTCCATGCTGGTTATTTGCCATTCCTACGGCCAGACAAGGCTTGGATGGCGATGAGGCCATTCCCTAGCTCACAATTGTCCTGGCGTCGAGTCGCTGTCTCCATTTACCATCTTGGAGGGTGGCCTTTGGCCTATCAAAGTTGCGCCGGCCTTACTGGACTACAAGCACGCAAGTTGAGACTACAATAGAGCTCCGGTACGCCATTTCTTTGCTAGGCCTGCTCGCGCTAATGGTGCTAACCCTACCCGCTCCTCTCCCAAGAAGACGCATGAAACATGCATGCGCTGTAAGCGCTTCACGCGCGACCGTCAAAGTCTTGGAATGTGAGACCCGCAGGTCTGGTTGTGGCGTCCCCGAATGTCCCAACTTTGTCTCGACATTTGCATCACCCGAGTGATTGGCTGCGGTATTCTGACAACTGCCGAATGTTTGTCGTAGAAGTTGACAATCTTGAACGAGACAAGGTTCGGCATGGTCAAGTTTTCTAACCTTGTCATTTTCCATCTTGGGTGCCCGCGCGGATAAGTCCTTTGCCCAGACACTCACTCGTTGACCCTCCCTGGCCAAAGTCGACGACGGCGTGATCCTACGCCCGGAGCCATGCAGCTGCTGACCAACCCGCTGGGTTATACTTTCTCGTTGAGGGGTCCGGAACTTCTGCTGGCCATGTAGGCTTCAACGAGTGCCCGCTGCCCTGGTCTTCGCCACGCATGGGGCCCTTCAAGTTGCCGTTGTAATGATGACAACGGCGTTTACCGCAAGGTACAGAGGTCGAAATAGTCTATCGGCCTGGAACCTCAACCATTATTTTTTTTTCGTCCTCGGCTGATGCTGGAGAGCAACATGAGATGGCATGAATTCAGCCCGGCCGACGTCTTTGGCGCTCCCTGAGAACCGGTGACGAAGCCGATGCGGATCGATGGATCGACCTGCCGTTCGCTGGGAAGCCTGCGACCCTAAATCAAGTTCTGTCGTCTCTGCCAGACGGCCTTGGCTAGCGTCCCGACGAGTACATTCCGGCAAAGGAGAATGAAATTCTCAGGAAAAGCACTTGCTTGCTAGAGCCCGTCTTCAACGTCGTCAAGAGTGTTCCAGATGCACAACAGGCAAGGACCTGTCGGATAAGCCTTTGAACTTTGCAGAATGTCCAGATATTCCTATCCTCTCCTCACGTTCTTGAATTCCATGTCGGGTCAAAAGATGCTCCTGGCCCGCAGTCAAAGCCCATTGCCTATGGATTGCGAATAGTGTCTCATCATTGCTGCTCGTTGCCATGAAGCATAGAATTCTGGCCCATTATTGCAAGCATCATACCTTGAACGCGTGCTGCCGACTTCGCTCTCAACAAAGCCGCTAACCTTCCCCCTATCATATTACTTTGAGGCAAAAGAGAGAACAGGAGAAGATTTCTGTTGCCCTCGACTAATCAATCAATATATTCTCAGCAAGCATACAAAGGACTTGGATCCCTGGAACCAATGAAACCCGTCAGCCGCAAACTCACCACCACTTTTCCTGCTGTTTTGCGCGTCCTCCGCTGGACTGACGGGGCTGGGTCAAGTCGCACACGCCCCCCGTCGCGTTGCCCTACGACGTCAGTAGGTAGACCAGCCGAAGCCTTCTCCGCAGATGATATGAATGAGGCAATGGCCGCGGTATACTCCATCTTTTGGTGCGAGAAGAAACCAGGTGGATGGCAGCCTGTCCTACCCCATATCGAGCACAAGGCCCGCCGCCGCACATCAGCCTGCTGCTCAAGATGAAACAATTTGGTAATTCATCGACAAATGTCAGCCACCAAAGTCGCTACATGCAGCCGTCAGCATTCATTATTGGCTCACCCCACCTGGTCTTACACAAGTCGTTCCGCGGCCGGTTCGCATTCGTTGATACCCAGGCAAGGCGTGCAGCTGGCGGGAGGCAATACCTGCCAAAAGAGGACATTGACGAACCAAAGTCTCCGAGGGTCGAGACCCGTTGGCGCGCATCTGAGACAATGCCGCGAATGGGGCCTGAAGAACTGGCGCCTGTCAGAATTCCTAGGCAATCATCGACGGTACTACCAGAGCCTGTCTTTTGGTCGACTCGACGGAGCTACATCGATGGGTGGTCCAGACACAGATTTGACCTGCAAGATATGTATTATCGAGTCAGGGGAGAACTGGCACGAGTCTCGAATCATGAGCTGGCCCGCCAACCACCCATCTGGTCTGACCTCGACCTTTCCAGAGACAGGCCGCTCGGGTTCTACGTGAAACAAGTATACAAAAATGACCTGGACCCCATGCCAATTCGGAGACAGAATTCGCACATGATTGTCCGTCGCATAACTCAGCACGATCCGGGCAATTTTGTGTCGAGTCTCACCAACATCCAGACACCTCGGGGGGACTCAGCCATCCACAGCGGTTCCATTCCAAAGCCCATGCGGGTGAGTCCATCGCCAGAGTATACCCGGTCCGACAGGCGAATGACCTGAATTCGGCTACCTATTTTTTTACGGGACCGACTATGACCTTGTCCCGTCATCAGAGACACGTAAGACCGTGTGTTCTGGCTATAGATGTATGGAATAATTTGTCCCTATGGAGAATCTGAAGGTATCCCAAGGGCACGATTCACAGTCAACGCCTGGAAGCCATCACGTAGCCCAACAAGTCTCGTTTCATGCAGATGGAGAAGGAGAAACTATGTGACCAGGCTCAGCGTATTGTTATCGTCATGGACAACCACAACATTAGGCGCCATCAGCGCGAGATCGATTCGCAACGCCTGACCGAGATCCACGTCCACCGGCTTCGGCTCGTTGGCTGCAAACCCCACAGGCAAGAGATAGTAGAGCTTGCTCGGCGCAACCTGGTACATTGTGTTTGGCGCCGGGGTAAAGGACGCATGGACGCCGACGTGAGCACTAGGCGAGGTTTTCAGTCCAAAAGCAGCCATGTAGCCGTCTTGTCTCAACCCATCATCAGAACCATGCACCGTCTTCCTTCAAAAACCAGGCTGCATACGACAAAAGAAAGATGGAACGGGACATGAGTCTCGCAAAACTCCAACGTACTGTTTCGGGCATCAACAAGCTTAAAGTCCTCCGTCTGCAGGCAGAAAGCGCCCTGCTTGCCCACATCATGGGCGTTGCCCTGCCAGGGCTCGAAAAAGGGGCTGCCGCCGCCCCCCGACGCGACGTTGAGAACGACGGTCGTGCCGGCCTTTTTCCCGGCGCCGCCGGACGGGGGGGAGCCCAGTCTTACGGGCTGCCTGTCCAGGACGTACATCTGCGCGGCTTCGTCCTGGTACATGGTGCCGCAGATGGCGTAAAAGTTGTTTCCCTGGAGGACGAGCGTCGCGATGCCGGCGGGGCTGGGCACGCCCTGTGCGACGAGGAGCGCGCGGGGGACGAGATTCTCCGCCGGGGGCTCGACCTCGGGGGCGTGGTTGAAGAGTGTGTAGGTCTGGGGGGCGCCGGATTGGTTGTGGATGGTGAAGGAGTAGTCTGTGGTTATGTCGGGGGAGTGCATTGCCGGCGTTGAGGCGAAGAACAAGAAAGGCGGATGGGTCTGTGTGTGTGTGGTAATGTTTGGGACGAAGGTGGAGGGATTCAATGGCACGGAAAAGTAGGTGAGACGAGATGGATATTTCGACGCAGAGTCTGGATGGATCTGGACTGTCCTGCAGAGGAGTCCGCATGGCTGTGCTGGGCTGGGGCAAACACTATATAAATGAGGGGTAGGGGAATGGGGATATTTTTTTTTTTTTTTTCGTGTCCTCGTGTGGCGACTTGAAAACCGACAATGGCTTCAGATGTTTCCTCGAGGGTGCATAGGACCCCTGGGCTCAGCTCCGCCACCGGCATGCGACGAGAAGCAGCTTACGAAGAGGGCAGGCCGTCCGTGCCGACGGGATACACGTCTCGTCTACCCATTGTCTTCTTCTGCCCGGAAAAGGAGAAGAGGGAAAGAAGGCGAGGTTCAGAGAAGAGGATATAAAGGCCAGCTGCTTTCCACAACCAGGCATCCATCTCTCAGCCATCCATCCACACAACAACTTGTCTCTTCCCTACCTCTCCCTGGCCTCGACTCATCTCTTCTTCTCAGCAGATAGACGACCGGCCTCCCCCCTTGCACGTCTCCAAGATGCCCAACTCCTACACCATCACCGTCAAGAACCGCACCGGCGGCAAACAAAACTACCACTTCTTCTCCGCCCAGCCCGTCGTCTCGGGCGGCGGCTTCGGCTCCCTCTGGAGCAACGTCATGAAGGCGGCCAGGAACACGCCCAACGAGGGCATGGCCGCCTTCGAGGTCTCGACCAGCTACTTCGCCATATGCGGGAGCTTCAACGGGTCGCCCGCCGCCGGCGGCAGCATCACCGTCAGCAAGACGGTGCCGGTCAACCTGGGGGCCAAGAACAACGCCAGCATCGCCATGGGGTCGACGGTCGGGCTCGTCGTCAACGACAGGTCCGCCTGCGACTTCACGCCCCCGACCACGCCGGGGCAGGGCAAGCTGGGGAGCTTCCAGATCGACACGCACTACCAGGCGGGGAGCGAGTTCACCATGCAGGATGCCAAGAACAGTGCGTATACATACCTGCAACCCCCCTCCCTCTTGTCCTCGTGCGTGCACGTCCAGAACTGACCCTCTTGACCAAAGACAACCTGCTTGTGGGGATTGCGTCCGCCAAGGATAGCAACATCAGCACCGCCATGGGCACCTTCATGCCGTACCCCAATGTCAACTACCAGATCCAGCCGCAGGCCGTCTTCTACGTCGCGGCGGGGGAGACGTTTGACGTCGGCGCCCTGGTCAGGGTCGAGATGGTGGCGAACACCATGGCGGTGGACTTTAACGCCCGGGGGACGAATAGCGTGGTGCTGATTCATGGCGAGGATATGGAGTTTTCTTTTGCCTAGGCGGGGAGGGTGGCATCTTGTGCTGGGCCACGTTGGATGGAGAGCTGTGCGTGCTTTTTGCTTTTGGTTTTGCGTTTTTTCATTCTTTTTTTTTTTTTTTTAAGAAAAAAAAAAAAAAAAAAAAAAGTTCCCGACCGATGGTCATGGGAGAAAGCCTCGTGAGTGGTACGGCAGTATTTGAAGAATCGAACGATGGTACGTTTTGCTACGTTTCCGTCTCACTTTGCCCTTGGCCAGAGCTTGAATGTATGTCTTTCAATATTGGAGAAGAAACGCTACGAGATGATCCGTGGTACATGAAAGTCATGGGGCACGACCACCAGGAGGCGTCGGTCCTATTTGCAAAGGGAGGATCATGCATAGCCTTTTACTATTATTATAGGAAAAAGACCGCCGGAGGCGGGAGCTCGCCGCAGGCGGCCCCCGGCAGGGCCCCCGGAGGGATATTTGCAAAGGGAGGATCATATATAGCC